>NWSH02000323.1:16505105-16536465 GCA_002382865.2 Heliothis virescens | reverse complement strand
CATTATTTCGCTAAGGTAAGTCGCCTTATACATCTACTTCCAATTCAGTTATGATTCCCTAGTACTTATAGTTGAATGTCTATCGATATTTAATACGAAACCTTTATGCTTATCTTAATGTTTCATCGTATATGCGTTTAAAGGAATAAACCACTTATCCTTATTCAGTTGTCACGATGCATAACATTTTTATACCGACTGTACCTCAGCAAGATGTTATGGAAGAAAATAAAACTTTAATATTTTAATATTTCGTTGCTTTTTACGTGGGGAACATTGAGACATAAAAATATATAAAATAATTTTCTATTTAAATTATTCGTGGAGCAAAATGAAACTTAAAGTACCTTTTTACTGTAATATTTATTTATAAATAGAAAAGCCGTGGATGCATTTGGGAATCGATGTTCGTGTTTCAAAAGTTTGCTAAACAAAAGAATGGAGCAAAATGCAAACAACCCTGGACTTCCGACCACAAAAAAGTAATACAAAACCAGAGCGCAAGTTCGTGCGTTAGAAAATCTTGACCTCACTGCTGTGTCAAATACATGTTATTTTGAAATAATAATAGCACAGATCAATAATTAAACGTTACGTTTATCAAATAAAGCAATTATTTTAATAAAAAATCGGTATTTTACTTAATAATGGTGTACTTACTTCTGCCTCGACCGTCAATGTACACAACGTCCATCTTGCGAGCCACAACACGCGACACTGACACACCGCGTGGCCCCGGCGCTGGCCTCAGTAGGTAGTTTAATACACGCACGAACGCTCGACATCGTTTCGGCGCGGTAAAATAAAATTAACGCGACAAAAAAATTTTTTTTTACGAACGCACGTTTGGTGCAGTGCGTTCTGAAAGGGATATTATAAATACTGTTATTTTTGAGTTTTCTAATGTAATGTCGTAAATAATTACCACACCTGCACCAGAGCGAAGCCGGGGCGGTCGCTAGTATATTATAAAACAATAGACTTTTTGTAATATACTTTAAAATAAGCAAAGTTATAAAGCGATTTCTTGCTTGTGAATGTGTTTTTGTGTTAGTGTCTTGATCTACCTGCAATGTGATCTGTGGGAAATTGTATTTATTTTATTTTAATAAAAAAATATTTATTTCAAATCCATTTTTTCTAACAAATATTATTATAGTGTCTCAGTCAGAATTTAAATGACAAAACCTTGTGATGTATTCTTGTATAAATAAGTAGCAAATTAGTATGTGATAATTTTAAGTAAAAAAATGATAGTTACGGCAGATTATGGCTAAAACTGAATATCTACCAAACACTTAAATGTTTCTTGGTTACTTGGTATTGGTTGGCCCCAAGACCTGTAGGTATCTCGAGTAATCAGTAACTCCTAGTGACACATGACACAATAAATCGAGGAGCAGTTTCCTGCGTTGCGAATTCGCATCGCGCCGATTCGTGTGTCACTTTTGTGTACAAGCTCTAAGACTGCTTGTCAGACTTTATGGTTAAACTAGCTTCTGCCAGCGGTTTCACCCGCGTCCCGTGGGAACTACTCGGCGCACCCGGATAAAAAGTACCCTATAGCCTTAGCCTTCCTCAATAAATGGGCTATCTAACACTGAAAGAATTTTTAAAACGGGCCCGTAGTTCCTGAGATTAGCTCGTTCAAACAAACAAACTCTTCAGCTTTATAATATTAGTATAGATATATTTTTGTTGCAGCCTTAAGAGATGCTTGATGCCGGGCACTGAACTCAACAATAGGCCGGTGCCGGCGGATCAATTTTCGGCCTGTAACGAGGAGTCGCAGCTCGAACTCCACCTCCAAAGGCAGTTGGAGGACGATGTCGCCAGGTAACAATTATATTTGACATACGAAATTATAAATAAATATGTAGCATATACCAAGACAACTTACACAGCGGGAGAGTCCTTAACTGCATCTATTAAAAAAAATTAAAGAAAAAAATGTTCGTCTATTGCAGTAGCATTTAGCAGTAGCAATAGGAATTTATCACTTTGTTATAAACACAGCTACAAAACATACATTTTCGGATTTAAAAATGTTAAGTTCCATATATTATACATACCTACATTTAACTAGCTGACTCCGGTGAACTGTCTAAGCAAGTAAAAGAACTAATAAAGAAAGGCTGCTACTAAAATTCAATATTTCTAGATGTAGTGCACTTTTTTACACTTAAATTGGGAACAATAAGTTTAAGAACTTATTTTTCCCATATTTTACCACTATAATACAAAACCTTTCAGAAACATTTCATAGCCCAATTAGTCAAAAGGTCCCGTTGTCGAGTGCAGGTGCGGCTAACTAACAGCAATGAATTTTTTAAAAAGAATAATTGATTGCAAAATTAATTTCGGAAAAAGAAATCGCTCTCAGTAGGCCCTACGACCACAAATAAAAGAGTTTTGACTTGGCTCACTTTGATGAGATTGAAACATTTTGTTGTTATTTACATATCTCACAGAATACGGACGAAGACGGAAAAACGTAAGGGGCTAGCTAGCTTTTGCCCAGACAACGATAGCGAACTTTCACTGGGTATAATCTTTATTTTATTTTGTATGTTTTAGTTTTATTTATGTCATTGGCATAAACTTGCCTGCCTAGTCCTGGAATGCAACATCTCGGAGAAACTCACAATTACCCCTGTCTTAGTAACAATCCCTGATTTTTTAATATTCGATAGTTATTTTACCCTTTGAATACTTTACAAAATGGAGTAAATTGAATCATAAACCAAGCAGATGTTTTGTTGAAACTTTTCTTATGCCATGCCATGGATTGAATACTAAGATCGGGAGTCGTTTTAACAAGAACATGGGGCAGATTCATAGTAACACACTAACACCTGCTATGTAAAGTACTGTGTCCGTTTAATACCTGCAGACCTTGTATCGAGTCGCATTGTGCTGCAGTTGGTTGGTAAATGTCGGTTAACACCACAAAATATATTTGTGTCATAACAAAGAAAGGTATGATGGGTATATGCTGTGCACTTTGTGGGGGGATATTAACCAAGCTTCATTACATTTACTTGTTACAGAATTTTTGACGAATCTATATACTCTGATCTTGAAGTGGTGTGTGGCAAACTAAAGATACTAACTCATTCTTGCATTTTAAAAGCACGCACTGATAAGTTTTATCACCAATTACATACAATTTTGCATGTGAACATTGAGCGCAATACGTTCGATGAGATATATTCTTTTATAAGGTACGCTAGATTACATATTTTGTAGATTTCTGATAAACTTTTGTAGAATGGAACAAAAAAAATAAGTTTTTTGTAGCATCGATGGTGTCTTAATGATCACAATAAGCTGAATTTACTTGGTTGATCAAAGTTAATCAGCAATTTGGAAATAAATGCCAAACTATGCTACGAAGTGATATATCGTGCTGCAGTTGTATTGTTGTGCAGAGCTTTGTCAAATCTTTCTAGCCTAGATGCGTAGGGTTCTTACGTTTCCGGCTGTGCCAATCTGCTTTTCTGCTACTCCGCTTACATTTTCTCAGCAATGTGCTTACTGTGTGTCTCTAACGTGCTTACAGTTCTAGATACAATATCATGGTAATAACAGGCAATGAATATGTTCAATTGCTTATTAATCCAATATCGGGTTGTCTATCTTCCTCGAATATTTAATAGAGTAGGTAGGTATTTATGTATAAACCTTATGTTATTCTTGTGGCTGGGTCCTTCTTGTGGTGACAGTTCAGCTTGCTGGCTGTACAATATAATGAATACTAATTTCATCTGTAATAGATAGACATGTTTTAGGGTCATTTCTGGGATGTAGTATTGCATCCATTTTCATCGATCGTGTTGTACTTCTTTGGTTGAATATAACGTAGGTGAAATTGCATCAATGCTTAGTCGATAGCCCAGTGGTTCGGCCTAGTTGGCGTCCAAAAGATCGTGAGTTCGATCCTCACCCACTGCACTAGTGACGGGGTAAACAATTTTAAGTAAAAAAAGGACATGTATTTTTAGGTGATTCAAAATAATTAATTTAAGTAGTATAAAAAGAACTTAGGCACTACCGTTAATATTAAAACTGCTATTTCCATGTCATTTGTTATATACAAAATATTGTGTTTACTTACTGTGATTTCATGCACTGGGCTGATCATTGAATTTAGAAGATTTTTCAAGATATATGTTCTGGACAGCCAGTTATTACCAGATATACTAATACAAATTGTTAGCAAAGCTTCTTCCACTGTTTGGTGACGATTCATTCTTAATGATGCCCATGTCCTTTTGCAGTGATGTGTATACTGAATGTAACATTCAACATGAAGAAAAAGAAATAATTAATTATCTGCAACGCAATTTAAATGTCATAGAACCCGATAAGCCTAACCCAACCAAGGAGGAAGGAGAAGAATCTGAGGTTTATTCAACGCCAAAGTGCATTACCCCATACGTAGATAATGACGTCCAGAAAGTAATACATTCTAGTCCAAGTACTGAATTAACAAAAGAATACTATGCGCTAGTTCCCATCGAAGGGAATTTACTTGAAAAGGAACTAACCGAACAGGATGAACTTTCTAATGCATTTCAATCTATTATAAAAGGTCAATCGGACGATACAAGCCAAGTAAAAATTTTTCTACTCAACAAGCCAACTTCGCTGTACCTTAATTCTAGTCATACTTCCAAAACAGTCAAACATTCCAGTAGTTGTGATATTTTGAATAATGTTTCTTTAAAAGATAATACTTCTCCAAAACAAGAAAACAATCTGCACACAGTCGCTGATAAAGACTTTAAAACTAATCGGACCTTACCGTCAAGTGATATTACTGAACTCGTTACTACTAAGAATCTAAATAATCCTAATCTGAGCACTGATAAGCCGGTGGATCCTCCTTACTCGCCAGATAGCTTAATAACGGATGAGCCTAGTTCTTCTTCAGATTATTTGTCTGCGGCATACACTTTTTCTCCAGGCGCTAGTTCGTCTGGTTTCCAGCATCAAGTAAATGTTGAAAGTATCACTTCCAAGATGGAAAATATTCACACATTGTCAGATTCGGGCTTGGAAGATACAGCAATGTTGGGTAGCGTCAATAGTCACAAGGACGTTACTTTAACAAATATATCTTTATCTGAAAATACTCTTCAAGATTTAATTACCGATGATGCAAGTATCTCAACAATATCCATTCCTAGTTCTTTAACCGGGAAAAATCACTTACAAAGGTCGAAACAGAGCGGTACATCTTTTGAGAAAGATTGTAATGGTCAGAACACCCATACCGATATGTGTGGTAAATCAATAAAGGAAGAAAAACAGAGACAAAACGAAGAAATTGTGATACTGGAGTCATCGTCACTGTCTTCAGAAACGGGCTCTTGGGAGTCTGTGTACCCACCAAAATTGGTTGAAAAAGAAATATGCGAAAAATTTCTAAACAATGAGCGCCGGCAATGTTTTGATTCCCCTAATTTGGTTCAGAAATCACCTTTAAAATCAACCGCCTGTTTTATAGATGCTTCTAGCTTAGTCGATGAAGATGAAACGATTGAATTAATTAAACCGGATAATGTGAAGTTAGATATTTTACCTACCCCCAGCCAGCCGGTGCCGTGTTCCACTGTTAAACAAGATATCAGTCCAGTTGATTGGTCGGAAAGCAATGACAACGAAGATTCCTTGGAAAAAAAAGATCCAGATTCGATACAAAAAGATTTATCTCCCACCATTTTTGAAATGACTCCAATTACGGAAGATTCTTTAAGTACAAATGCATTTGAAACTGCTGCCCAGGCGGAAACAGCTGCAGAAGAGAGGCCACTTAAAGTTAGCGCTGTTTTCATGTCCAGTACACCAAATAATTCTATGTTGTCATTCACAAACCAAAACTTCAAGCAGTACGAATCTGAAGATAGCGAAAGCAACAATACCATCGTAGATTCCGACAGCTTTGCAATAAAACCAAGAAAAGGTAGTCGTTCGCCACCCATTCTATCGGGAGGAGTGTCTGTAGAAGACCATTTACCTCAAGTAGACGCGTGGCCGAGAACAAGTTCTGCGTCGGCGTGGGTTGTTGATATGTCGGCTGCTCCGAAAACAGACGATACTTCCACCAAACAACAACAATCGAAAACAAACTCTAAATCTTCCGATGATGCAGGTGAAAAAAAGAATATGTTTTCTATGTATATAGATCTCGGTGACAGAGCGACTTTAAAAGATATGCCTACTAGGTTAGCCTCGTCAAAGCATACGAAAAAGAATTCCCTCGGAGTTGACAATAAGTCAACTACTCGGAATTCTAAAACTGCCACAGGAAGCACTGATATAAGTGTGTCTGTTTTTGAAAAATATGAATCTTTGTGCAACGACCCCAGCATCAGTATTTCAGAAATTATTGCCATTCCGGACAAAAAGGCGTCGCTTCCAGAGGTCTTAGACGATAGTCCTGCAGAAGTTACAACCAAAGTACATCAATCACGTGTGAATAAAACTAATGATAAAATGGCTCCGAATAAAGAACTTCCCGAACCTCCAACTGAAGGCGAGTCTAAAGATTTATTTGTGAAACTGTCAGACTTGGATAAGCCAGTGCAAAAATCGGATGTCTTGCTATCGATAGAAGCAAAAAGTGTTGATGTGCGCATGACAAGGTCTATACCGGATTGGGGTGAACAAGGATTTTCGACAAACTCGAGGTCTATAGAAGTTATTACATCTTTTCATTCGGAAAATGCGTTAAGCTTGAATAGGTTGTTTCCCCACTTAAAAAATGAATTCAGCAGAAGCATGCCTGGGTCTCTGTCTAGCAGAACTCGATCACCATTAAGATTGGGAACATCCAGCACCCTCGGTGATGCCGATGAACAAGGTTCAGACATGTCTGAATTGAGTAGTATGCAGAGCAGCAACTGTCGATCTGGATTCGGTATGTTCACAAAATATATTTGTTTTGTACAGACGACAGCACATCAAGTTACCACAATTTGTCAAATTTCTGCAATATATTTTCAATAATTAATATTCGATTGGTAAAATTTGACAGATTCGTGTACGTTGACCTGCTATCGTCTGTGCTATACAGCATGTTGGGTTTAACGATGGACATATTGAAGGCGAGGTATTCAGTATTCGATTCTTGACCCAAATGTGTATAAGGAACGTGACTTTAATTTGTGACGTAATTTTTTTTTATCAGCCTGCACTTTCCCACTGCTGGGCAAAGGCCTCCCCCAAGGCTTTTATGTGACGTAATTGTCCAAAGGAAAATTTTATTCGTACTTATCATATAAGCATTTTAGATTTTAAAATGTCTTTTGTTCAAACTAACACACTTATTTACATTTATTTTAATTGAGCTTGAATCAGATCTACATTAAAGTTACGTTCAAGGGTCCAGAATTAAATATTTTGGATATGTACTAAATTAAAAATTAATGGTTTAAGGTGCATGCGACACCTGTTGTTGCCCATTGTCCCGCTAGATGACGTTGAATTCCACATTCTCCGTTTTTTTTTCAATTTCTGTGTAAATCGATAATTTTTAAGTCGTACTATTAACTTTTGCGTGTCTCGGATGTTACACATTAATGAACTACTTCATTTAAATGCCCTTAAATCCACACAATTCAAAATAATGTACCAATTTTATTTACAACAAAAATATATACATACTTATTTCCATATTATAAATTAAAACTAATTTCTAAGTATAAATAAAAAACTTACAACAAAAATAATAAAAAAAAACAATATATTACAAATATTTACATTACGCGTCAAAGTATTCCTCCGCATCGCTATCATCCGGTAACGTGCCCAGAAGACTGGCTGCATTGCCACGTTGTATGGCAATGCTTATTCTTTGACCAAAGAACAAGCCAGCCCTCTGGTCACGCGAAGCGTCGATCAGTCTTTTGAAAATCTCTTTGACTAAGAGTCGAGAACTGGGACCCCATGGTCCGAGTGTTTCGACCCTAAACGGCTCAAAAGTATAGTTCCCGACGAGGTTACTATATTTGCGCCGTTTGGAGATCTCTGCAGAAGCAGCAGCCGCACCTGCACAACCTACCGTACTGGGAAGATGCGATGGCGCCAGGGTGTCGACACACGTTGCGTCCCACACCAAGGGCCTACCCAACTTCCACGGCAACAACGTCATACCGTCCGGTCGCTTCCCGTCGTCACGTACCAGTCCATTAGGCTCTAATACGGCTGGTACACCGGCGGTGGAAAGAGCTCGACGGATAATGTCGTTGATGCTGGCGTGCCGTGAAATCCGGCCAGCACTTCTGCAGCACGACAGGCCATGGTGTCCCAGGCTGTCGACAGCTTCTCCGCAATGGCAGCGATGCGGAGCAACACAGGGAGCGCCCAACCGCAGGCATGTAGCGATGCGATGTACCAATACAAAATCTGCCATTAAGTACAGAATTGTCTATAGGCACATTTTGTATTGCTACTATTATTTCTATTTCTGTGGGTTTTAGGGCAATTAAATGAACTAGTTCAATAAAGTGTTACGTCCGAGACACGCAAATGTTACTAATACGACTTAATAATGATTGTTTACACAAAAATCTAAAAAAACTAACAATCTTGAAATTAACGCCATCTAGCGAGACAGTGGGCATCGGGTGATGGTTCGCTTCCACCTTAAGGGTCATGGCACATTGTACCGGCACGGTCACGGCACAGCAAATAACGTGTTATTTAAATTGTATGACGTATCATATATTTCATAACAACGTGAGTTGTTGGATGCGAAACCGCGCGCTGACAGCCCGCCGTTGGCTTTTTTGTATTGACGTTATGAAATATATCATACATCATTTCATATTTAAATGACACGTTATTTGCTGTGCCGTGACCGTGCCGGTACAATGTGCTATGACCATAATGGGTGCACCTATTTTTTAGGTAACAGTACGACCGATAGCCAAACATCAAGTTTAATAGAAAATTGTACATCACGGCTTGGCCAAGATTTACTACGGATGTTTCTGGATGAAATAGCACCTGATGTCATCGTTGAAGTGTCAGGGAAACGATTTAAAGCACACAAGTGTATTTTATCATCCAGGTAACGTATGCTTTTATATTATGTTACTTAATTATATTTTCGATTGGACGAGTACAGACAGCAGGTCATAACGAATCTGTCCAATTTTACCAATCGAACATTAACCTTCCACCATTGTGATAAGTTTGAAAATCTATTGCAGAAATTTGACAGATTGGGTGTGTCTGTACAAAACTGCATGCCGAGTATCTTATTTACCCTAAATTTTGAATTTTCCTTTGTAATATTATTGTTGATTGTGCTAGTTTTGTAATATTAATGAACGTGGTTTGTTATTAATTTGTGTTAATTGTTGTAGGTGTCAGTACTTTGCGGGTATTTTGAGCGGCGGGTGGGTCGAAAGTCTAGGCAATGTTATAGTTCTCCCACCGTAAGTATACAATAGCACTTTATACATTTAAAGTTTAGATATAAACATCAATAATCTATACTTATATTATAAAGCTGAAGAGTCTGTTTGTTTGAACGCGCTAATCTCAGGAACTACTGGTCCGATTTGAAAAATTTTTTCAGTGTTAGATAGCCTATTTATCGAGGAAGTCTTTTTATCCGGGTGCGCCGAGTAGTTCCCATGGGACGCAGGTGAAACCGCTGGCAGAAGCTAGTATAATATAAAACTACTTTTACATAACCAACCAGGTCAGTAGGTACATTTAAGCATTATATTTTTGTAGGTTTTCGTACAACGTGGTGTATTTTGCCCTGTGTCACATTTACTCCGGTCTTGCCACGATCCCAGACTCCGTGAGCATCTTAGAGTTGGCGACTATCGCTGATATGTTAAGTCTTGAAGGTCTGAAGGAGGCCATCATGTTCACACTTAAAGCTAAATATTGCCATCATTTTCACAAGGTATGTTTTACAGTTATTTTTTTGCAATTTTTTGTTGTATGTAGGTCTAGTGAGTTTATTTTCGAACTCGTTTGTATGTGTATGCAGTGTGGTGTAAATAGTATATTCCATTTCAGCCTTGCGCCGTCTGCATAGTGGGTGTACTGGAATGCTTCCCGTTGTGTGCCGTGTACGGCTTGGATGACTTATACCACAAATGCATAAAGTGGATTACAAAGTACTTCACTAAGGTGTGGCCCACGAAGGCATTCGCTACGCTACCTACGGACCTGTTAGACAAGTGCCTCCAACATCATATTGTTAATTTGTCCTTGGACAATGTTGTGGAGACTGTGTACGGGTGCGGGATAACAGCGGCGTCGTTGCAGAATAGTCGCTGGGCCGAGAGCGTGGCGCGCCTGTGTCGCAGGCTCATCAGCGCAGCGGCGCACTTCGCGTGCAACAAGCTCACCGCAGTCTTCCAGGCTATCCCGCCTCTGCCCAGCGACTCTCCTCACGCCGCCAAGCAAGCCTTAGAAGACTTCCTTGCGTCCGCCATCGAGTGGGCCGGTGCTGAAGAACTCTGTCGAGCATATGGCTTTCTCTCAACAGTAGTCAAAGAAATTCGTAACAGTCATTATTCTAAACCCGATTTAATCAGCAACGGCACTGACAGTCGCAAAAATTTTGGCCCAAACAACCCGCTGTACATGTACGCAGGCAGCTGGCGCATGCAGTGTGAAGGAGCGCTCGTCAGGGCGGCTCCGCGCGTCGTTACAACACAAGCATTTAAAAACTTGCCGTCCGAATTGCGTAAAAGATTGCGTGAACTTGGATGCATCAAGTACGGCGCTCATGCAATGCCTCTCTCTTCTCCTACACATCACCAGGAAAAAAATGTTAAACCAATACCGGCAGTGCCCAAGAAAAAACCTGCGCCGCCAAAGGCTCGCATGATCGATATGGCACACGTGCGCGCACTGTTCGTGCCGTACTCACCGAAGCCTGTGATCCCCGGAGGTTCTGTCGATACGCTCAAGAGCAACAACGACTTACGGGACGTCAAGAAGCCAACTCACCCGCCAAAAGTGAGAACTACTAAAGCGCAAGAAGAGCGCGCAAAATTTAATAAAAGTAAAACCACCACCTCCCAGGACCGGTTAAATACTAAGTCGAGTGGAGTGCGACCTCCATCTTTTGACAAAACGAAGGCGAGATATTTGGAAAGTAAAAATAATAAGGAGAGGAAGGTAGTGAACAAGCATTTACCTCGGATCGATTCGTCGAGTGAGTCGTCGCGGAACTCGAGCCCGGTGGCGGCACGGCGCGCGCGGGCGGCGCGGCTGGGCGCCATGTCGCAGGACAGCCTGGCGTCGCGGCCGCGCACCGCCGAGCCCTCCACCGACTCGCTCACCGAGTCGCTCACCTCCAACAAGCACGTCACCTCCAATAAGTACGCCACCTACACCAAAGCCAGGCGCTGCAAAGGCTCTTCCGAATGTAAGTACCAGCTTATGAAATGCTTCTCAGCCTACAATCTATAATCTAGGTGTCTTCATTTAATCCTTCATTTACAGCTATTAAACAAAAAACCGAAAAAAATGGTGCAGCGCCAGTGGTTAGTAAAACCCAAGTGAAAACCAAGATCCCGGTATATTTAAACCAGAGAGACCTCAGAGACCAGCAGAAGAAGGGCAGGCAGGTACCAGGCCCTTCAACTAACTCTGTGAAAAGTAGATCTAACGACCGCAAAGTCCCGGGCTCTTTGATGAACGCTACCAAGTCAAGCTCGGCGAAAATGGTTCCGAAGGTACTGAATTATTCCTCTTCATTACATTTGTGTAGATTGTCATTATTTATCTTTGTAGTTGTAACTTTACAGTGGATTTAAAACTGTGACAGGTAGTGAAAGAGCCAGCAAAAACTAACAACATGACGAAGAGTGCTAGGAGTGGGCAGACGAGCAAGCAACAGGAGGAAAAGGCAGGCCCCGCGCCTCGGGAGCTCGGCAGCATCCCCGCCATGGAACGATCTGGAACCTTCCTCAAAGATGAACCCACCTTCGGCGACAAATTAACCAACTTAGACATCTCACAATGAATACCTGAACGAGACAATTTTTTTATGGGCCCCAAAAACATTTGAATCTTTTTTGATATATAGAAAAAGTTATCATTTTACTAAAGTAAGCTACCAATCATGTCTAAATCAAACCTTAAACCACTTACCTTCTACCACTAATAAAGTTAAGAACACGAGAAATCAGAAGCCGAATTTATCGTCAGAAATTGTGGCGTTTAATATCCAAACACAAGTTGATTTGTTCCATATTATATGTACATTACAGATACTTCAATTGTAGATTTTTCAGTTTTTTTTTTGAACGTGGAAATATTTTTATTGTAATCTACATACTATATGGAACAAATGAACACGTGTTACGATACTATAGCAAGCGGGGCCTATTTCCCAAACAAAAAGAATTGTCTCCTTCAGGTAATTCAATAAATATAACGGCACCATCACAAATTACTAAAATTTTATTTATCATAGATGGCTCTGGGCAATATTTACGATTGAAGTTAGAGCTAAATGCATAATGGCGACTTCGCATCTCTCAATACTCGGTAAGTATTTAATATATTACTTTAATTTCACACGACATATATTCTATATCGTAAAGTAAATTATAAAAGATAAGCTTCTTTATTATAGAAGCTTATCTTTTATAATTTTTTAAAGAGCCACACTTGTAGCCATTTTTTGGTCGGCTTCCAGTCTAATTGGTTTTGGTAAGACAGGTTGACAGACTTTCTGGCTTCCTATAACCTGTAACGACTGTCAAAGATGTTCAAGTGACCTGATGGCTGAACCTTATGATTGATCCATCGCCAGCGGTTTCACCCGCTTCCCGTGGAAACTACTCGGCGCACCCGGATTAAAAGTAGCCTTCCTCGATAAATGGGCTGTCTAACACTGAAAGAATTTCTCAAATCGAACCAGTAGTTCCTGAGATTAGCGCGTTCAAACAAACAAACAAACTCTTCAGCTTTATAATATTAGTATAGATATTATCATCGTTATTCCTTAGTCGTCCATAGAGTGCAGACGAAGCTATAAATCTTCGTTCGGATGATGTAATAACTAACTCGAAGGCTGATTGTTACGTAATCACCTGATTGTACCCTAGTATCTACATATTTAGTTAAATCAGTCACTCGTACAAAAAAAAATAAACTTGTTATGTATCTTACGCGGATAGATTAGCGTGGCTACATAAATTTATTGAATTTCCTCTTAATTTAAAACTTATATAGTGCTATAAAGTGACAATGAATTTTATGTCATAGGCACGACTGTTATTAATCATTGACAAAGATATTTGCAAAGCTTTCTATCATCTATTTATCATCAAGGGAAGTTATTCCCTCAAACAGGTGTGAAACTGTGGGTGACAGCTAAAATGGTGTGCCTAAATAGTTTAATCATGAATCAGATTTTAATAACTGTAATATTGTACAGACGACAGCACATAAGTTACCACAATCTGTCAAATTTCTGCAATAGATTTTCAACCTTATTACAATGGAGGTTAATGTTTGACTGGTAAAATTTGACGAATTCGGGTACCGTGACCTGCTGTTGTCTGTACAAAAATATAGATATTAACCTGTATGCCTCTATTGGTTCCTTAAATTAATTAATATTAATTTATCTTTTTCAGGTATTATCCGGGTTCGATGAGCTATGGCACAAATGCTTCGCGTTCTTTCACCCTGATAGCACAGTTTAAATATAGAACAGTCGGGAAGCTACCTACTAACGTTCGTAACGTCACACTCACACACGCACGCGCATAGACGCGACAGCACCGCGATATTCAGTACTGACAGCACTGGTAAAGGTACATAAATGCTCGTCAATGCGCCTGCGTGTGTGTGTGTGACGGTTACGAACGTTAGTAGGTAGCTTCCCAACTGTTCTATATTTAAACTGCGATTGTACCCAGTGTACAGACATTAGGACATCAAGTTACCACAGTGTCAAATTTTACCAATCGAACATTAACCTTCCACTACTGTGATAAGGTTGAAAATCTATTGAAGAAATTTGTCAGATTGAGGTAGATTAATGAGCTGGCGTCTGTACTAGATAGTGGNAGTCTGTAAATCAAAGCTACGAACCTTCACAAGTAAACTAGTCTTTATACTACATTTACATAATACTCTTATTCAAAATAAGGAAATTTATTAATATTTATCTCTAATTGATTTTAATTTATTCGAGTAACCGAGGTGCTTTTTATTGTTCCCCGTTGTGTGTAATACAATACACATTGAAAAAAATCGAGCACTTTATTTTTCCATTTAGAGTAGACACATATAGATAAGCATAATAATATTAATACGTTTTTGTGTCTACTCTAAACCATATAACAAACAGTTTATAGCGATTACAACCTCCTCCCAGAGGAACCTCTTTCAGGGATAGTTCTACACATGTTCTATGGTTTTTAAAGTAGTAGTTTATACTGAATCTGAAAATAATCTTTTTTTTTCAAAGAGGAAGAATTTGATTGTTGTCTGGTTCTGTGGTTTGTACTACTGAACCTATCACCATCATATTAGCCAATGAGGGTTTTCTAAAATGGTCTTCATCAGATGGCAGCACTGTAGCGTCGGGTCCAAACACAAATCAAAAAATGCAAACTCAAATACGTAGACGACTTGTATTTTTCGATCGCTTTTTGATGCAAATACATTCTTAGAATGTTTGAAAAATAATATTTTTTCCTTAACTTTAATTTTGTAGTAGTTAGACTAATCAAATTGCGGTAATAACCTTTCAAAAATCTTTTCCTTGTAGCAATGAGTATTGTACCTCTTTTTTTTTAGCTGAATCTTCAATTTGACCTTAATAAAGTCAATAACACTACTAAATGCGCAAAATTTCACAAAAAAATCATTCGATCAGTTGGAATCTGTACTATCTGACAGCTGTTTGGACTTGACGCACATGAAGCGCTCTCTGGTGGCAAAAAAAGTTTTGAAAACCCTCATTGGCGTCCATTGCAGAACGCCTACCCCTAATAAAATCCCGGTCTTGGGCAGCCCGCATCCATCCATTACCCGCCACCTTCTTCAAATGGCCAAGGTACTGAATCTATATAACAAAAAAATGTTACAAGTTCCTCTGTGCCGCGGGTGAAACCGCTATAAACAGCTTGTTGTAAATAAACAAATGCTCGATTTTCTTTATACTTACATACATAGAATTGGTTCATCCAGTTCCTATGTTTGATATCATTCAGATAAAAGTAATCGCTTATTGTCGGTATATTTTTTAAAGTTAAGCATAATTATATCATCACAGCTTTGCTATAAACTTCGCATAAACGCTTGTGACTAGTTGGTTCCAGTAATACGGCTTAGGGAGTAGCGGTTATTAACATCGTAATTTTGTGGCCATTAAAAAATATATACAGTAAATACTTCGTAGACTAGTACATTAATATTTCATTAAAATTGACTCTTAAATAATAAAAAATGGAGAAAGATAAAATATATTTTTTAATCATAGACTGTAAATATAGCATGTAAATGCATGGAACGTAGTATGTCAACTATTCTATTGTCACGTTTCTATATTAATGTACTTAAAATTTATAATTTAATTAATATATTCGAAATGGAATTATTTTCTGTAGCACGTCCCAGCTCAGTATTATGTATAAATATTATTAAGAATACCCTCCGAAAAATATAAGTAAAATGTTTTAATTTATAAATATTTATATGGAAAAACTTATGTAATTTCCTCAATGTAAAGATTTAACAATATTATATTAATTCTACTTAGGCATTAACAAAGTAAAATACGAATATTTAAGAATTTACTCAAAGGAGAATTATTTCATTTCACCTACAAACTTTTTTACACTAAATATTATTTGTATATTTCTATTTTATGGGTTTATTGAAAATATCAGTGTTTTTGTATGTTCCGTATCTGTCTTCTCGTTCAACTTTACTCAATATTAAATTACTTTTATTTTAGTACAATGAATTACAGAAAGATTTAATCCTTGTGGTCAAATCTATCTGCAAGTGCCATAAAGCAAAACAAATTTTGTGGATGTCTGTAAAGTTTCTTAAAGAAATCTATAAAACAAACGAGTTCTCCTTAGAGTAATCACTTATCGCCTTATTTACATTATGGTACTTTCTGTGGTGTTAGCTTATTTCACCTTGTGTTAGTGAAACTACTCATAAATAGGATGTAATTTTCGAATTATAAGGTATTTATTGTTTTTTGTGAATAATGATTTTAAGATTTAATATTTCATCAAATGTAGTGCTATTTCCTTACTTTTGAAAATGTTTTAATTAAGCATTTTTCGAGGTTCTTTTATGTAGCTAGATTTCAGTGGTCTCATTGCAAGACCGAGTTACGGAGGTTCTAAAATGTTATAAGTTATCGAATCACTATAACGTCCCATTACAATCAACAGTAACTTATTCATGTGTGGCTGGACCCATGACTTTGGCCTAAATTTTCTTAAGTGTTTTAACCTCTAAAGATACTTCACTAGAGATTAAAATAATAATCCGTGTCCGCAAGAATAGCAATCTTCGATTACTCTTCTATATGAATTCTCGATTCGGTCTCCTAAGTATTAGTGTTTACGAGTTGGGAATGAAAAGAATACCTTCGTTTTCTCATGCACTCTTAAGCCATTTAAAAACAACATTATGCAAACTTTCAGGATTATAGACCCAGCTATTTCAGCTGTGCGTTGATCTATCAGATAGGTTACCTGATATCATAATGGCTGTAGAAATAATTGGATAGTTGCTTGCGGCAAAAGTTTTCTAAACAACCCCTAATCTATTTTTTTTGACGTGAGACACCCCAACAATAGAATTAAAAAGATGCATTTTATGATATGGTATTCATAGAAAGTTAGTTAACAGTAGAACCTGATTAAGTTACACTGCACAATGAAAATTCTGTATTATTTAAATTTATGCTGTATTATGTATAGCTAATTAATGTGTTTATTATAATAATCCTAAGGTTAATATATGGGTTTAATTTAAAAATGATCTCAGTAATGCACAGTATTCAGTAATTTGTTGGTTTTCACGAGCTTCAGGCTGGCTAACAGTCAATTGTCAGATAATGTTTTTCTTATTAACTTTTTTAAGAAGTTATTGTGTATAGTCGTGAATGTTATGATTTATAGTGAATTCGCACAGCGGCACGAACTTTATAATTGTTTTTTAATAAAATTGTTTTCCAAGCAATAAGTGATAGCCTGCGAAAATAGTTGACTGTCTAATGGGACTACATACCCAGATTTCGTGCCGCTGGGTGCATATTATTTAAATGAATTTTATTGTTTTAAATGACCAATAATTTTATGACAAAGTGCACCGTTTTTTTTATAAATTCTAACTCTGACAACTTCTAGATTGTAATCATGATTATATTTATTATTGTAATGTAATACTTGTTAAAAAATGTTATTTTAGAAGAAAAAAAAATGATTATATGTTAATAAACATCATGCGCAACGCCAATTGTCGTTTTATTTATGAAATTTGTTGTGGTGGTTATGCTTGCTGGCGACTGTTTGTATTGAGGCCGAAAAAATATTCCTATGTGGCACTAATGTCTATGCACATTTTCTTTAGCCAAAATAAAAACTTTTATTGGCAACAAAAAAACACTTTGTTTTTCATACAAATATATGAATAACAAATTTATAATTTGCGGTTTCTGAAAAAGTGCCATATCTCAAAAACTGCTGACTATATTTCATTCAAACCAATTTTGGGTGGTAGTTTTTATTGAGATCTTTAATATATATTTTCTTCGGATTTTAAACTTGAGGGTACACACATTTTAGCACTTTGGAAGTGTCTTACTCTGAAATGATTGACTTTCTGAAAAAATGGTATTAGGAAACTCCATAATATTTTTAAGACCTATCTATAGCCACCATACACGTATAGGTTTGATAAAAAAAAATCAGTTTCATGTACGGGGAGCCCCCTTAATATTTTTTTGTTTTTTTTTTTTGNTATCAGTGTTTTTGTATGTTCCGTATCTGTCTTCTCGTTCAACTTTACTCAATATTAAATTACTTTTATTTTAGTACAATGAATTACAGAAAGATTTAATCCTTGTGGTCAAATCTATCTGCAAGTGCCATAAAGCAAAACAAATTTTGTGGATGTCTGTAAAGTTTCTTAAAGAAATCTATAAAACAAACGAGTTCTCCTTAGAGTAATCACTTATCGCCTTATTTACATTATGGTACTTTCTGTGGTGTTAGCTTATTTCACCTTGTGTTAGTGAAACTACTCATAAATAGGATGTAATTTTCGAATTATAAGGTATTTATTGTTTTTTGTGAATAATGATTTTAAGATTTAATATTTCATCAAATGTAGTGCTATTTCCTTACTTTTGAAAATGTTTTAATTAAGCATTTTTCGAGGTTCTTTTATGTAGCTAGATTTCAGTGGTCTCATTGCAAGACCGAGTTACGGAGGTTCTAAAATGTTATAAGTTATCGAATCACTATAACGTCCCATTACAATCAACAGTAACTTATTCATGTGTGGCTGGACCCATGACTTTGGCCTAAATTTTCTTAAGTGTTTTAACCTCTAAAGATACTTCACTAGAGATTAAAATAATAATCCGTGTCCGCAAGAATAGCAATCTTCGATTACTCTTCTATATGAATTCTCGATTCGGTCTCCTAAGTATTAGTGTTTACGAGTTGGGAATGAAAAGAATACCTTCGTTTTCTCATGCACTCTTAAGCCATTTAAAAACAACATTATGCAAACTTTCAGGATTATAGACCCAGCTATTTCAGCTGTGCGTTGATCTATCAGATAGGTTACCTGATATCATAATGGCTGTAGAAATAATTGGATAGTTGCTTGCGGCAAAAGTTTTCTAAACAACCCCTAATCTATTTTTTTTGACGTGAGACACCCCAACAATAGAATTAAAAAGATGCATTTTATGATATGGTATTCATAGAAAGTTAGTTAACAGTAGAACCTGATTAAGTTACACTGCACAATGAAAATTCTGTATTATTTAAATTTATGCTGTATTATGTATAGCTAATTAATGTGTTTATTATAATAATCCTAAGGTTAATATATGGGTTTAATTTAAAAATGATCTCAGTAATGCACAGTATTCAGTAATTTGTTGGTTTTCACGAGCTTCAGGCTGGCTAACAGTCAATTGTCAGATAATGTTTTTCTTATTAACTTTTTTAAGAAGTTATTGTGTATAGTCGTGAATGTTATGATTTATAGTGAATTCGCACAGCGGCACGAACTTTATAATTGTTTTTTAATAAAATTGTTTTCCAAGCAATAAGTGATAGCCTGCGAAAATAGTTGACTGTCTAATGGGACTACATACCCAGATTTCGTGCCGCTGGGTGCATATTATTTAAATGAATTTTATTGTTTTAAATGACCAATAATTTTATGACAAAGTGCACCGTTTTTTTTATAAATTCTAACTCTGACAACTTCTAGATTGTAATCATGATTATATTTATTATTGTAATGTAATACTTGTTAAAAAATGTTATTTTAGAAGAAAAAAAAATGATTATATGTTAATAAACATCATGCGCAACGCCAATTGTCGTTTTATTTATGAAATTTGTTGTGGTGGTTATGCTTGCTGGCGACTGTTTGTATTGAGGCCGAAAAAATATTCCTATGTGGCACTAATGTCTATGCACATTTTCTTTAGCCAAAATAAAAACTTTTATTGGCAACAAAAAAACACTTTGTTTTTCATACAAATATATGAATAACAAATTTATAATTTGCGGTTTCTGAAAAAGTGCCATATCTCAAAAACTGCTGACTATATTTCATTCAAACCAATTTTGGGTGGTAGTTTTTATTGAGATCTTTAATATATATTTTCTTCGGATTTTAAACTTGAGGGTACACACATTTTAGCACTTTGGAAGTGTCTTACTCTGAAATGATTGACTTTCTGAAAAAATGGTATTAGGAAACTCCATAATATTTTTAAGACCTATCTATAGCCACCATACACGTATAGGTTTGATAAAAAAAAATCAGTTTCATGTACGGGGAGCCCCCTTAATATTTTTTTGTTTTTTTTTTTTGTAAGAAATCTTAAAGCGGTTTATATAATACCTACCAAGTTTTAACTGTGTAGTCTCGACAGTTTCGGAATGAACTGGCTGTGACATACAGACGGACAGACATGACGAATCTATAAGGGTTCCGTTTTTTGCCATTCAGCTACGGAAACCTAAAAAGCTTGTCTTCTAAAAACATCTTATTTCTACAATGTAATAAATGGAGAGGGCTCCATTGATTTAATGAAAATCAATCAAAAATACACTTGTAGAATTTCGTACTAACATATTTATTACTTACTGATTACACTGGTTGGCAGCGAAGATGGGTGGAATACCGTCGCCTCTTTTTGTGAGGAAGTGATGGTTGTAAAGGAGGAGGCGGAAAGGGAGAGAGAAGCTGTCCCCTCTCTCCCTGTCTGCAGAAGATTTACTGAGCGTAGGACGACCGATCCTCGGCCACTATAGGGCGCGGCCTGCGAGTGACCGACTAGGAGTTTCTGTCGTCCGACCAGAAAAAGACCTCGAGATGGTGCCGCTGTACTGCTCGCGCCTCTAGTGGAGTTACTGCTGGGAGACGGGGCTGCCTTAGAACATTTAGCGGGCCAATACCTGTCGGGGTGCGGAAGAATGCTTCGGCGATACCCGTGCCCTCGACCATAGATACAGACGACAGCACATCAAGTTACCATAACCTGTCAAATTTTTTCAATAGATTTTAAACCTAGTTACAATGGAGGTAGGTTAATGCTCGATTGGTAAAATTGACCTGCTGTCGTCTGTACCTGAACGCAACACCAGGTGGCATCTAGACTGTATCGATGACCCGTGTTGAACTATAATAGTACACAAAAAAAACAAAAGGTAGTCATAAATTAAGTCTTTTATTTCAGAAAACGATACAATATAGCATAATAGTACAATATAACAACAATACCATACGGAAATTTTAATTAATTTAAATGTCTTCTATTGTTAATTTAAAAATAACCCTACGCATTGATAATTAAATGGCCTTATACCAATACATCATCTCCCAAAAATAACATGAAAATCTGCAAGTTTATGACACATGGATGCAAAAATTTCAATAGGCTATTTCACAAATCACACTACCGCTACCAAATTTCAAACTTATATATTAAAATCTGCTGTTTGCCAGCGTCGTTGCAATCCTATTCCATCATACTGCTACAGACATCAGTCCTTGTAGCAGTGTGCTTTCATTATTAGTCAAATTGTGTGTGTATCTATAATCACGTCATGGTTGTTATCACACAAAAATGCTCAAGTTAAATAACATGTTCATAATATGGTTCTTACAATACAAAGAAATTAGTAACTCATTTAGATTTGAAAAAAAAAACTGCAGAGCAGTAAATGCCTAATGAAATTTTAAATGCGCCCAAGTAGGTACTGTTTTATTTGTTATATTTTTAGCCTTTAGAAATGCGCGTATTTCTTTAAATTTAAATGTTACGTCAGGGCTGTCCGGACTAGATATGATCGCGGGCCTGGACAAAATGCAAAAAGTTACAATTCCAATAAATATTTGTGCATTATAAACTCCTCTCCTTCCATAAGGGAGATTAATTAAGGTATTCAAAAGAAATCAGAGGGCAATTTTAAGCTTTAAGACGATTTTTTTACTTCTACATACATATTTTACAACTTGTATAGAAGTATCGTTTTACTTTATCAAAATATGTATTACGAGAGTAATCTATGGTGATGTGATTACATACTGATGACTGGAACCTGAGTGGTCTGGTTAAATATTCAATTTCCTTGTATAACAAACATTTAAAAGAATCTTTAAAAATAAAAACGATTTTAAAACACTGCGCGGGTCGCACAGAGATGGCCACATGAGGCCCGTGGTTTGGACAGCCCTGTGTTAGTGTTTAACATCGCAAATGTGAATGTCTTGGTCACATATTCAGTATAAGGGTTTGTTCAATTTCACACAATACATAATAATGTTCAAGTTTTTAGTTGTCTGTACAGTACATGTTAAGTTCGATCTTACCTAGATGATGTAGAGATACACAAAATACAGTTGAACATGCTGTTTACCGGCATTAAATTATAAAAAACCACCACAAATGAAAAGTAAAAATGCCATAAACAAGAGTGAAATTCTTCTAAATATATTGACACAAAACTACGATTAAATGTGCTATGAAACATGACATGATGACGCCTATTTTATTTTATTATGGAATAGTAGCCGTGAGGTTCAAACTGACCACGGTTGTACTACCAATTTTTTCACTCATGCAATCCTCACTTCGCACCTGTGTCTCAGTTCGACACTAGCTGAGCTTTAATACGAATACTATATGAATCATAATATGTAACAAATGAAGTTATTTCAACATCATACATATTCGTCATAAATACAGGAGTTGCTTGCCTCTACTTCATTTCTGAAAGGTTGCCGCATATTATAACTACAATAAATAATGTAAAGCTCAGCTAAGGCCAGACCAGGCCGTATTTTTAACCAAACCATTTTATAAAAGCGAGTATCCTCACTGTTTGTCACTCCCGCTGTGCACTTAAAATAAATAAACTTAATATTCGTTGTTAACAAAATTTTATGATGATAAACCTTTAACAGAATGTATTTATTAAATAACATCATCATGTGATGACTGCTTACAGATCGGAACCAACCAATATGCTCAAACAATTCACAAATAAAACTCAAAGAAATAGCAACTTTCGCAGCTATGTTAGACGCTATTAATCTTCACATGTTTACAAGGTTTAATGGAGGATGTGTTTAAATATATACTTTTTAAGATTTTGTACAAATTAATTCACTTACTACCCACAATATGATCATTTCAAAAGCCACAATAGTAAGAATAGTAGTTGAAAACAATTACAAGACAATTTCATTTACTTTTTACACCAAAGTATGATTTATAACGCTATGTTTTCCACTTAACACGTCATAACATTAATTCCTAAGTATTCCATGCTGGATGTATGTGTGCCAACATCTACGTACCAAACAATGACTTAATGTTGTATTTGAGGCGGTCATCACACTGAAACCATAACGCTAAGCTTTGATGACGCGAGCTGCCGTAAACACGAGCATACCGACTGTGGCAGCCGAATGCGTCCAGCGCAGTTTACAGCAGCTTGGTGCGTTAGTCAATGTGGTTTCAGTGTGTACAATGCCGTCATTTGCGCTAATTCCAGTATATGGCCGTATCTTTAAGCTCGGGGCTCCGGAATAAGAAGATAACGTTTAGTGTAACCTCACGAATAGTAACATATGCTTACATTTCATTATTTATAAATAATAATATTAACAATACGTAGTACTAACATTTATATTTTGCACAACGTAATGTATATTTGACGTAAGTTTAGTCATACACAGATTGTTTTGCTATAAGCCAGTAATTATATTAACGATAAATCTGATTACTTTATAATGACATTTATTTATGCACGATGAATCAAATATGAGGCATTCAAAAACTGAAATTAAGGATTATCCTAAAACGTAGTAACTGATAACAATGTTTTTTATATTGTATTAAGTTACTGTTACTGCCTGAACATTTACGTCTGAACTATGAAATGAAATATCATATGATTTTTATTTTCATTTTGAGGCTATATCTAACCTCGACTATTTTCACAGTAATTTAATTTTCGACATTATAATACATGAGTATTTCACTAAATCAAAGAAATATTTAAAACCTTTTCCAAAATTACTCATTATCTATGCCGTTTTTGTACCTCCAGGTCTTTTTAATAAAGTTAAAATGGTACATAATAATTATACAAATACATATTGTGTAACAATGGTGTCTTAACAATCTCTCCAATTTAGTCTAATACGCCATGTTTTTGAGGCACCAAACTACAGTTCCAAAACTCTTAAAACATTTCTGAATACCGTAAAAACCTTGACTACAATATAAATCTATGTGTACTTAAGGCAATGAAGGGTGTAGCTGACACCGGTCCACACGGACGACTGACGGCACTCACGCACCTCGCATGAGACGCACGTCCACTCTATGGCTTCACAAAGCAGTGTGAAACACGATATATTACGTGTACAAGATGACACAAAGCACACTGCTTCATTCGGGACTAGGTGCCTGACATCGAATACAAGCTCGTCAACTGTATCCATCATTACCTCATTATTTTATTCGTAAGCTGTAAATTGTTGCTTTGTCACAGAACGTGTACAAGATTACACTAATTTTATAATCATAATCAATTTAGTATAAATGCCGACAAGCACATTTGGCAAGCCGCATAAAGTAACTCAAGTTTCTTGATAAACTATTGGTACTATGCCAAAGTAATTACTCTCATTTCTTAATGGCAAGTATTAATTATGTTGACACTGTAATATAGAAGACCGCATGTTATACTACATTTATATCACGTTTAATATGTATAAGATCTTTCCAGTTTTATCAAGAAAAATAGCTACAACTTTATTATTAGTAAATAAACTACGCAAAATAAAATATCTATTATATATATTATTATAATAATTCTATTGACCAATCTACTGCCCTGACATCTTACCACTGTTTATAAAAATGCGTAACTATAATCTACAACTGACAACACCGTGCTGTATTTCGACTGGGATGAACAGACCCAATTACGAGTCGATCGGAATAAAATGCCCCAATGCAATTGGTGACATCAGATACAAGAATACTTATGCTGCAGTCAAGCTTCGAAGACAAGATAACAACAGTCCCAGCGTTATGTTAAACGGAAACAAGTAGTGCTACTTATAATGAAATAACATGTAAATTGCTAACTTCTATTGTAAGTTTCATTAATATTATCATGCGAGTTATTAACAATCGAAAACATGTGTAGTCCGCGTCAGGTAAACGTGCTAATGGGGATATGTCTCAGCGCTAGACGAGTTGTGATCATGTCATGTAGACACTTCGTCAGAAATACTCACTGCTCACATTTTTTTATAAGCGAGGCCGGTACAGATAATTAATTTTACTTTTAATTTGTCGTTTAGCAAACCAAAAATATACTTGGTACATGACAGCAGAATTACGGTGGATGAGTGTCGTAAAGAAAGATATTGAAGGAAGAAGATGGCACATTACTAGAAACATTGTCATGTCAACCTGCCGCGGACTATAGTTTAACTGTTAGAGGAGGATAAATGAACAATGAGACGTTTGTTCCTTAAAACAATTCTAGGGGTGGATTGTACAACTGTTGCTAAATACAACGAGCCAGTGGTGACAACACTACTCCGTGTTGAGGAAGGCGGCTCAGAAGGTAGTTCTACAAGCCACCTGAGGTATCTATCTCACACTCAAACTACTAATTAAAAGACAGGGCAATGATTGGTATGGATAAATGTAAATAAATCTTATGTCCGGGTCTTTATGTTTACCTTCGGAAGAATGGCTTGGCATAAATACTAGAGAGTATTTCAAAGAGGTAATGTTAAGAAAATCCTTATACAATTTTTAACAGTGAATATATACAAAGTTTTATGATGCTCTTGTTTTCGCTAAAAACGGGTGTGCTGTTACTACTGAACATAGGTACCATTAAAACAATAAAAAAACTAACAGGAACACATTGAATGCCTTGGAATTAGATAAAGTAAATTATTAAGTAACAATCGTTCTAATCAACTATTTAAAATGGAAAGAGGAATTTAGTTAATACGTTATTAATAAACAATAAAATTCCTGTTTATAAAAATGTAAATCAAATCATTTATGTTAGTAAGACGAGAAGATGACACCGATCAAGTTAAACATTAAATTCTTCAAGGAACACAAGTGACGGAAGCTTTGGAGGTTCGCTATAAAGAAATGTAAGCTGCCTTGTGCGAGAGGGATGCATCGGGAGCGGTGTAACAGCGGTATCTGTGAGGCGATGTCAAGGTGACCGCGGGGCTTAGTTGGCCATTCACATGAGGAACTTGCCGATGATGATGCCGAGGAGGGCCATGCCCACGGCGGTCAGCACCCAGGGCATCAGCGCGACCTGTGCGCTCTTCTCGGGCCCGTACGAGTGCGCGCGCGCCACGCGCCCGTCGCCGCCCGCCGACTGGCGCAGGCGCATCAGCTCTTCCTGAAAACCCACCCAAACAATTAATCTGCTTCACTACGCTTCTACACAAATAGATAACATTAACATTATGAGGGAAGGGACACTTTTGCCCTGCAATGGGACAATAAAAGGTAAAATAATAATATGCCAACACATATGTACAGCTTTATTTGTCAAGTAGCTTGTTGCGCACCTTAAGACTTGCATAAGCCGACCTTCGCATTGCAGTAGAATGAATAATTATCGGCAAACTTTTGGTTTATTATCTTCACTTAGTACTTATGTAGCACCTTCACACTTGTGAGTTATTAAAATGACGTAAGTCACTTCCGTATCCTTAAGAAATTCTAAGCAATTACTTAAATGACTAATAAAGGGAAAATGTATCCTTAGTTAATGACATAAGCTTATTACGTGAGTAAAACTTGCAAGTGTAAAAGCGGCCATAGGCTCACTTTTATTATTGTCACTAGGTTCAGACAGAGGTTATACCCGGTACCCTAGAACTACTTGCGTACCTAGATAAAAAGTGGCCTATATGTTATTCTGATGCATAAGCTGTATACTGCTAAGTTTCATCAAAATCCATCCCGTACTTTTCGCGTGAAATAATAACAAACATACATACATACATCTTCACAAAGTTTCGCATTTATAAGTAGGATTTATTTCTCTCTCGCATTAAAATTATGAGTACTAGAAGAAATACGGTTAAATGTGCTAGGTTAGGTGATAACTTCTAGCTTTACGTAAACGCACAGCTATTATACATCTCAGTAATCTCTTCCTCGAAACACCTACTCACAACAGTTTCATCAAACCATCATATTTTATTTCAAAGATACGCATCTCCATAGCAGCTACGTGTATGTCTCAGCCTACTGGTTGAAATCCCCGTTGAGTCAAACAATTAGACCTTTGACTAAACAACGCAGGTCAATCACACGTCTAGTTTTTTCATTTAAATTAATACTTTGCAAGCCGTATGCTATCTTATTATTGGACTAGATGCATCTTATTTGTGAGAAGAGCTCGTGGCTAAGTCAAAGCTGCGCGGATCGATCGATCATAAAGTTAAGTAACGCTTGCCGTGGTAGGTCCGTGGATGAGTGACTATCTTGCCATAACGAGTTCTTCTATGTTTCAGAAGGCACGATAAACTGTTGGGTCCCGGCGGTCATTTGCTTATCTTTCGCAGTCGTTACGGGTAGTCAGAAGCCAGTAAGATAACCTGTCATACCAATGGGTATCGGGTTGTCCGGGAAACTGAGTTATGGAGGTCAGACAGGCAGTTGCTCCATGTAAAACACTGGTTCTCAGCTGAATCTGGTTATCCCAGAAGCAGGCTCCAACATAGTTGGGAAAAGGTTAGGCAGATGATGATGATTCATCTCATTTGTAAACGTACATATTTTTGCACAAAAAATACTTTGTGAGTGAGAAAAATACAATACACGGAATTAAAAATGGATGGTTTTCAATCTTAACAGCAAACTTTCATAATTATTGTTTGTGATTATGGCACGCAAGCAAATTATTTATTCTTGTATCTATTAGTTTAATGGTCGTCAAGCACTTGAGTTTTGCAAGGGGTAGATTACCGGATCGGTTAAAAAAGCTTAGTCGGTAATCAATTTTACAGTACAAGCATTCCTGAGTAAATTGTGTTACATCCCGTAGCTGGGATTAAGCCATAAGTAATCTGTGATGTAACTGTCAATAGCTATGTTGCAACGAATTGTGTTCAGTACCACCATAAACCTATTTCCAATGGGACAGATGACAAAATATTATCATAATAAAATTGGTAACAAATACTAACACTTGTCGTCGACCTAAAAACTGTTAATTATCATAATTTAATCTAAGAATTCATGATCTTTTAAAACCTGTAGAATATTTCATTATTGAATCATTAACTTATGTATCTATACTAATATTATAAAGCTGAAGAGTTTGTTTCTTTGTTTGAACGCGCTAATTTCAGGATCTACTGGTCTGATTTGAAAAATTATTTCAGTATTAGATAGCCCATTTATCGAGGAAGGCTATAGGCTACTTTTCATCCAGGTGCGCGCAATAGTTGCCATGGAAAAGCGGGTGAAACCGCTGGCGGAAGCTAGTTAAATATAAATAAGCTGACTTGATGCAACTATCAGCTCTAGGTAACAGAAATGTCGTTTTTCATCAACTGACCACGACCACCATGAATTAATTCATTGAAATGGCGGCAATGTGTAGTGTAGTAGTATGTTAAAATATGCATCCATAAGTATGCATTCTAAGATTAGTCGAACTTTAAACACATCCAAACATTTGGCTAATAGGAAAATTTTAAAATTTTCTATAAACTTTTCCTTTGTTTTTACTCGTTTCCTTTAAGGTTTAACGACTGCTCTGCACGAGTTCGTCCTGTCTCGGAGTCGGTTCCCGGGTGTATTAATCATGTTAATGTCGGTCCTGCACCTGATCTCTCTCCGGTGGTGTCGGATTGCCGTCCCATCGGGTTATGAGAGTGAGGGAATAGGGAGTGCACCTGTGTCTGCGCAAATGCTTGTGTACTATAATATGTCCTGGGCAGCTGGCTGATCTCCTTATATGAGAACAGCCGTAGTGGTCGAAATCGGCCATTATCTAAGGTCAAGATTTCTTTTTAAATATGTCAAGCCGTTTTCGATTGCTTCCATATAACAAAAAAACAAACTCACTTTCGCATTTGTTACATTACTTATATTATACATAGAAAGATTTTGTGTGACGCGATTCTTCTATTTCGTACATGAACTTTTTAGTACTGTTTTTCCTTCAATGATTTAGACCTAAGATCACCGAAAACATAAACATACGTTTTTCCTAAAACAACTATTTACTCTGAAAATACAGAGTTGTTTTGAGAAAACTGACCGTTTATGTCTTACCGACTTAGAGCCTAAACTGTTTAGACAGAAAAAACAATTTTGGCAGTTAGCTCAAAATGCTAATCGGTTTTGGATACTTTTAGAATCTGCGTGGATAGGTATTGATTCATAGAAGTGTCGCCAGTATTAATATTTTGCATAAACATAGATATCACATTACGTAGCTAATATAACATCGCTGATTAGCAAATCGCATAGAACAGAATACACGAAACATCAATCGCAAAACATAATAATTACATAATTTATAGGTAGAATGTTATAATCTGCCTAAAAATAATGTATGTAAAGATTGACCATTTTCCAAACTTTTTTAAAGTTCTTAATTGGTAATTAATTGTATTCTCTCAAAAAACTAAAACAACAGAAATTCTGGCTGTACCACTTAAGCTTCTTAAAAATTGCTGCAGACACAAATCATGAGGCAGTGTTATGTTTTACACTTTTAAACAGGGTATGCAGATGATGTTATGAAAATATTTTCATATAATATCGGGACATACAGACCAGTAATAAAGTCCTTTGCGACAGGACAACTGACTATTGAAGGTTGTAATTACGCTCAGCACATGACAATTTACACAACTCGTCAGGTTCGCTTTGTGTGCAAATGGCACATTTCTTATACCGATTTTTGCCAATTGAATCATTCAAATTTAAAGGAAAACTATACACGCTCATAATAAATCAACTACAGGGAATATAAGGGCATTCTTAATAGATACTTCATATAAAAAAGAATAGGTATACATTTTAGTAAGATATAAAATTCATAATAAAACAAAAAAGAACATAAAATAACAACTCACTTTTAATTGCAGATTTTCATGTCTTAATTTGCTTTCTTCCTCCCTCAAAACAATAACTTCTAAAGTCGCCTTTTGCAAATCAGTTTCCGCGTTCTCAGACTTAGGGAAAGCCAAAGTCTGAAATAACGATAGTAAAAAAAATATATAAATAAGGCTATTCGAATGATAAACATACGTATATGATAACATAAAAATAAATGAATAAACTATTGCAAATCAATGATAAACATGCAGTTGAGGGCAATAATAGTGAATATACAGTGTATTGTGTGAGTAATGGGATGTCAAGGATGTTCGGAGGTACACACAAAATAAGGTAAGCTAACGACTCAGCTAATCTATATTTAGCAAAAGATGGTTGCAGTGCAAATGCTTACTATACTTTTCCTTCAAACTTAGTATCATTTTATAAAAAAACATGTGAAAATTTTGACTTCGCCTTGTTCAGATTATTATAATCAATGCGACGCATACGCCTTCCTCGATAAATGGGCTATCTAATACTGAAATAATTTTTCAAATCAGACCAGTAGATCCTGAATTAGCGCTTCAAACAAAGAAACAAACTCTTCAGCTTTATAATATTAGTATAGATACATAAGTTAATGATTCAATAATGAAATATTCTACAGGTTTTAAAAGATCATGAATTCTTAGATTAAATTATGATAATTAACAGTTTTTAGGTCGAACGACAAGTGTTAGTATTTTGTTACCAAATTTTATTATGAATAATATTTTGTCATCTGTCCCATTGGAAATAGGTTTATGGTGGTACTGAACACAATTCGTTGCAACATAGCTATTGACAGTTACATCACAGATTACTTATGGCTTAATCCCAGCTACGGGATGTAACACATTTACTCAGGATGCTTGTACTGGTAAAATTGATTACCGACTAAGCTTTTTTAACCGATCCGGTAATCTACCCCTTGCAAACTCAAGTGCTTGACGACCATTAAACTAATAGATACAAGAATAAATAATTTGCTTGCGTGCCATAATCACAAACAATAATTATGAAAGTTTGCTGTTAAGATTGAAAACCATCCATTTTTTTATTCCGTGTATTGTATTTTTCTCACTCACAAAGTTATTTTTTGTGCAAAAATATGTAGTTTACAATGAGATGAAAATCATCATCATCTGCTAACCTTTTCCCAACTATGTTGGAGCCTGCTTCTGGGATAACCAGATTCAGCTGAGAACAGTGTTTTACATGGAGCAACTGCCTGTCTGACCTCCATAACTCAGTTTCCCGGACAACCCGATACCCATTGGTATGACAGGTTTATCTTACTGGCTTCTGACTACCCGTAACGACTGCGAAAGATAAGCAAATGACCGCCGGGACCCAACAGTTTATCGTGCCTTCTGAAACATAGAAGAACTCGTTATGGCAAGATAGTTCACTTCATCCACGGACCTAACACGGCAAGCGTTACTTAACTTTATG
>NWSH02000323.1:16470772-16505080 GCA_002382865.2 Heliothis virescens | reverse complement strand
GGCTATAGGCTACTTTTCATCCAGGTGCGCGCAATAGTTGCCATGGAAAAGCGGGTGAAACCGCTGGCGGAAGCTAGTTAAATATAAATAAGCTGACTTGATGCAACTATCAGCTCTAGGTAACAGAAATGTCGTTTTTCATCAACTGACCACGACCACCATGAATTAATTCATTGAAATGGCGGCAATGTGTAGTGTAGTAGTATGTTAAAATATGCATCCATAAGTATGCATTCTAAGATTAGTCGAACTTTAAACACATCCAAACATTTGGCTAATAGGAAAATTTTAAAATTTTCTATAAACTTTTCCTTTGTTTTTACTCGTTTCCTTTAAGGTTTAACGACTGCTCTGCACGAGTTCGTCCTGTCTCGGAGTCGGTTCCCGGGTGTATTAATCATGTTAATGTCGGTCCTGCACCTGATCTCTCTCCGGTGGTGTCGGATTGCCGTCCCATCGGGTTATGAGAGTGAGGGAATAGGGAGTGCACCTGTGTCTGCGCAAATGCTTGTGCATTATAATATGTCCTGGGCAGCTGGCTGATCTCCTTATATGAGAACAGCCGTAGTGGTCGAAATCGGCCATTATCTAAGGTCAAGATTTCTTTTTAAATATGTCAAGCCGTTTTCGATTGCTTCCATATAACAAAAAAACAAACTCACTTTCGCATTTGTTACATTACTTATATTATACATAGAAAGATTTTGTGTGACGCGATTCTTCTATTTCGTACATGAACTTTTTAGTACTGTTTTTCCTTCAATGATTTAGACCTAAGATCACCGAAAACATAAACATACGTTTTTCCTAAAACAACTATTTACTCTGAAAATACAGAGTTGTTTTGAGAAAACTGACCGTTTATGTCTTACCGACTTAGAGCCTAAACTGTTTAGACAGAAAAAACAATTTTGGCAGTTAGCTCAAAATGCTAATCGGTTTTGGATACTTTTAGAATCTGCGTGGATAGGTATTGATTCATAGAAGTGTCGCCAGTATTAATATTTTGCATAAACATAGATATCACATTACGTAGCTAATATAACATCGCTGATTAGCAAATCGCATAGAACAGAATACACGAAACATCAATCGCAAAACATAATAATTACATAATTTATAGGTAGAATGTTATAATCTGCCTAAAAATAATGTATGTAAAGATTGACCATTTTCCAAACTTTTTTAAAGTTCTTAATTGGTAATTAATTGTATTCTCTCAAAAAACTAAAACAACAGAAATTCTGGCTGTACCACTTAAGCTTCTTAAAAATTGCTGCAGACACAAATCATGAGGCAGTGTTATGTTTTACACTTTTAAACAGGGTATGCAGATGATGTTATGAAAATATTTTCATATAATATCGGGACATACAGACCAGTAATAAAGTCCTTTGCGACAGGACAACTGACTATTGAAGGTTGTAATTACGCTCAGCACATGACAATTTACACAACTCGTCAGGTTCGCTTTGTGTGCAAATGGCACATTTCTTATACCGATTTTTGCCAATTGAATCATTCAAATTTAAAGGAAAACTATACACGCTCATAATAAATCAACTACAGGGAATATAAGGGCATTCTTAATAGATACTTCATATAAAAAAGAATAGGTATACATTTTAGTAAGATATAAAATTCATAATAAAACAAAAAAGAACATAAAATAACAACTCACTTTTAATTGCAGATTTTCATGTCTTAATTTGCTTTCTTCCTCCCTCAAAACAATAACTTCTAAAGTCGCCTTTTGCAAATCAGTTTCCGCGTTCTCAGACTTAGGGAAAGCCAAAGTCTGAAATAACGATAGTAAAAAAAATATATAAATAAGGCTATTCGAATGATAAACATACGTATATGATAACATAAAAATAAATGAATAAACTATTGCAAATCAATGATAAACATGCAGTTGAGGGCAATAATAGTGAATATACAGTGTATTGTGTGAGTAATGGGATGTCAAGGATGTTCGGAGGTACACACAAAATAAGGTAAGCTAACGACTCAGCTAATCTATATTTAGCAAAAGATGGTTGCAGTGCAAATGCTTACTATACTTTTCCTTCAAACTTAGTATCATTTTATAAAAAAACATGTGAAAATTTTGACTTCGCCTTGTTCAGATTATTATAATCAATGCGACGCATACCTACTAAATTTTCAGCGCACACAAGACGAAATGACTTCAAAGTTAAAAAATAATAGTGTCTTGAGATCGAAATAATTTTGAATAAAAATGTAATTATCAGGTACCGTTTTCACGCCTGTAGTGTGATCATCATCCCTCCGCTTTGCTTCATTCTGGATAAGACCTTCTACGGCATCCTGTAAGACAATTTAAATAACATGCCAAGCTTGGACTAATATTATCCAATATTGATACGGTACATATATATCATATATGACTAACAGTACAACGACATGATCGTCTTATGACTACTGATAGATACGTAAACTATGCTGAGCGTTAGTCGCAACACTACGTGGCTGATTGGCGAAAGGGCAAATAAAAAATGGAAAAAGCTCACAAATACAACGAAAACATAAAAGAAAACATACACTCATCTCGTGCGTAGAGGCCCTTTCTACAGATGAACTTAGATTGGGCACTTTACTGAATATCACAACCAAAGTCTTAAGAACATTTTAGAACTTTACCTTTGTTGAAGATTTTGCTTCATCAGCAACTGCAACGCGTTTCTTGGTGACTTCGTTTTGGGCGACGTTGTCACCGGCATCCTACAGACAGTAGAAAGATAAGTTTAAACGAAAATTTACACATATTTACCATAAACATGTAAATATTATACAATATGTTAACTTACGTTGAGGTTGGTGCCGCGTGGAGATTCAAACACACACTTCAACTTGTAATCCATAAGTTGTTCTGGACTGATTTCCTTCCACTGAAATAATCAGTATAAAATTATTAACCAATATTGTATTGGTACAAAAGCTGCTAACTAATGTAGTGCAGTGTTATGTTACATTGTTTAACCAATACAATATCTTTAACTTTAAACAATATTACACAAGATAACAAAAAAAAACTGAATGCTATGGAACTTGTATAAATAATTTCATGAAAATACACTTTAATATTGATATGATTTAACAAATTATATTGTTTACAGGAAACAAGTAAACATACCACTTGATCAATGTTAGTCTTTCCCTCCGGAGCGACCACACTCTGCACCATGAACTTATGTTTATGTTTCTCATTAGGATCAACATACACAGGCTGAGGAGTAACTGGAAATAATTTATGAAAATTTTAATAATTCGTTCCATAAGTATGCATAGACCTTTAAAAACATATGCATTACCAACTTGTTGAATGGATTTTTTGGAATTAATTTTGTCAGCAATGCATAGATTTTGTAAAGAACATTAAATTTGAAGAACTCACTGGCTATTTCCACTTTAGAGTTTGGCTCAAGCACTCCAGAGTTGGGGCGTACGCAGTACTTCTTTGGGGCGGTAGTTTTTATCTTGAAGAGTACTGTATCATTTGATGGGTTTGTCAACCGCATGTAAGTGGTACACCCTTGCTCGAACAGCCCTGAATAATCAACTAAAATAATCAATAATAATGACTATATCCTTGAGGGCAAGAACAGATGGCAACAATTATACTACTGGTGTCCAGTAGTATAATGTTGCATCCATTGCTCAAATCTTATCTGAAAACATGAATACATAAGAAAGTTATGAAAATCCTACAAGTGTGCAGTCAACAATCAATTCAAATAACAAAAGTATAATTATGGTAAATGTATTACTGGCTGATCTAAAGATGAAGATTGGATATTGAAAAAACTGATCATTTTTGCATGTTAAGATTATACCGCATTTAAAAAAGTTGAAGTGCATCAAAGTTTAAGATAAGTTTTGTTTTCGTCGATCAAAAGTATGCTGAGTTATACCATGTCAAGTTTACATCATTCAATATAACAGAACCGGAAATGACCAGTAGCAGTTTAAAACATAAGCATTAAGAATTCAATCAATGACTACATAGTCAGATACAATTAACAAAAAGATTTTATAAGGCATAGTATAGTAACATTGGTTGAGATGCCTTAGAAGTACAATCACTGATCCCATTGATAGTACTCTTGAACAAGGTCAGGTATAGGTAAATCTGAATAAATGCAGGCATGTGCCACATATCATGTTCTAAATAATGTTTAAATGCCCCTATTAATGTTATGTGGTATCGCTGGGTTCGGAACAACTTTTTAAATATTAATTATGATCCTTCTTCTGACCACTAACAATGAGCACACAAAAAAATAATAATCAGAATCAGTCCAGCAGTTAACGGGTAATTTCAATTTATACATATAGATTAATTAATTTTACCACATTAAAAAAATCTCTACTGTATCTATCATATCTTAAAACTTGAGAGCAATAACAGAATAATGGTCTCTGTTATAATAATAATAAGCAGTATTTGTATCTTCATCCATGCTCAATAAGTTACCACAAAAATATGTATTTCCCTTTGTATAACATATCTTTTAACACAAAAGATTAACGGCCTTACTTATAAAAATAGTTAAGCATTGTTTAGCTTAATCACTGTTGCTGTCACTATCACACAAAGCACAATAATAAAACGAAAGACAGTGACGGTAACATTAATTAAGCTAAACAATGCTTAACTATTTTTATAAGTAAAGCAGTAGGTGTATACAATTTAATTAAATATAACAATAATGACCATAAAGGCATGCTAACCAGAGTGGTGACACAACTTGCTGTAACCATTTTTATTCTGGTAACAATATTAGACAGACTGAGTCCTAAGTGCAAAATAGTATGTTTCCAAAAATTTACACCCATTTGCAATAACTAGATGATACTTGTATGAGGATTTTGTCACTGCTGCACAAAAAATCCAGTCCATTTCGATAACCAACCTTTTTAACCTGATTTTGTGTAAAATATTTGTTCTTAAATAGTTCCTTAGGCCAACAAACATTTATTTGTATATTACTTGTATGTAGTTGTGCATATTTCCTGCAGCTACATACAAATTTCAGCTGGCATTATGTATGTTATGCACTAACGTATATAACAGCATTGTATATTTGACAATGTTGAACTTGCATGAAAACATGCACTAAATTACTTCAAGCTTAGACACCATGTTTATTATTATAATATTTTTTTTGGTTTCTGTATCGGCTTTGAAGTTGCTGACTATTGAGCCAGTGTCATGTGTACAGAAGGGACTATTCGGTTTCTGAGACACCATGTTTATATAAAGGACTCAGACACATGTCTTTACTGCAGTCAGCATATCACAGTTTACTTGCTTCAAATTCAAGTGATTCTTGATCAAAATCAACAATACAAGCTGAATTAGTAAAAACCTATCTACCTACAATTATACAACATACTTTGCGCTTACTATTTACACTTATAAAGCATAAAACTTCTGTTTGTTGTAAATTTTGCAACAGTTTTGCTAAGTTCTTTCTGGAACCAGTAAATAACACAAATACTTCAAAATAACATGAATATTCAAAGGATCTTTGATAGCACAGTATGTTCTTATTTCAACAGTTTGTAGTTTGTTTTGTGAGTTTGTGGTGTGATTGGCTAGCTCAAATGTAGAAAAATACTGAAAGGCCTAACACAGTTTTTTTTTTAATTCATGGTACATTTAGTAGAGGGTATTTATAATATNATCATTCAATATAACAGAACCGGAAATGACCAGTAGCAGTTTAAAACATAAGCATTAAGAATTCAATCAATGACTACATAGTCAGATACAATTAACAAAAAGATTTTATAAGGCATAGTATAGTAACATTGGTTGAGATGCCTTAGAAGTACAATCACTGATCCCATTGATAGTACTCTTGAACAAGGTCAGGTATAGGTAAATCTGAATAAATGCAGGCATGTGCCACATATCATGTTCTAAATAATGTTTAAATGCCCCTATTAATGTTATGTGGTATCGCTGGGTTCGGAACAACTTTTTAAATATTAATTATGATCCTTCTTCTGACCACTAACAATGAGCACACAAAAAAATAATAATCAGAATCAGTCCAGCAGTTAACGGGTAATTTCAATTTATACATATAGATTAATTAATTTTACCACATTAAAAAAATCTCTACTGTATCTATCATATCTTAAAACTTGAGAGCAATAACAGAATAATGGTCTCTGTTATAATAATAATAAGCAGTATTTGTATCTTCATCCATGCTCAATAAGTTACCACAAAAATATGTATTTCCCTTTGTATAACATATCTTTTAACACAAAAGATTAACGGCCTTACTTATAAAAATAGTTAAGCATTGTTTAGCTTAATCACTGTTGCTGTCACTATCACACAAAGCACAATAATAAAACGAAAGACAGTGACGGTAACATTAATTAAGCTAAACAATGCTTAACTATTTTTATAAGTAAAGCAGTAGGTGTATACAATTTAATTAAATATAACAATAATGACCATAAAGGCATGCTAACCAGAGTGGTGACACAACTTGCTGTAACCATTTTTATTCTGGTAACAATATTAGACAGACTGAGTCCTAAGTGCAAAATAGTATGTTTCCAAAAATTTACACCCATTTGCAATAACTAGATGATACTTGTATGAGGATTTTGTCACTGCTGCACAAAAAATCCAGTCCATTTCGATAACCAACCTTTTTAACCTGATTTTGTGTAAAATATTTGTTCTTAAATAGTTCCTTAGGCCAACAAACATTTATTTGTATATTACTTGTATGTAGTTGTGCATATTTCCTGCAGCTACATACAAATTTCAGCTGGCATTATGTATGTTATGCACTAACGTATATAACAGCATTGTATATTTGACAATGTTGAACTTGCATGAAAACATGCACTAAATTACTTCAAGCTTAGACACCATGTTTATTATTATAATATTTTTTTTGGTTTCTGTATCGGCTTTGAAGTTGCTGACTATTGAGCCAGTGTCATGTGTACAGAAGGGACTATTCGGTTTCTGAGACACCATGTTTATATAAAGGACTCAGACACATGTCTTTACTGCAGTCAGCATATCACAGTTTACTTGCTTCAAATTCAAGTGATTCTTGATCAAAATCAACAATACAAGCTGAATTAGTAAAAACCTATCTACCTACAATTATACAACATACTTTGCGCTTACTATTTACACTTATAAAGCATAAAACTTCTGTTTGTTGTAAATTTTGCAACAGTTTTGCTAAGTTCTTTCTGGAACCAGTAAATAACACAAATACTTCAAAATAACATGAATATTCAAAGGATCTTTGATAGCACAGTATGTTCTTATTTCAACAGTTTGTAGTTTGTTTTGTGAGTTTGTGGTGTGATTGGCTAGCTCAAATGTAGAAAAATACTGAAAGGCCTAACACAGTTTTTTTTTTAATTCATGGTACATTTAGTAGAGGGTATTTATAATATTTATGTTTCCTTATAACAATAGTTGCAAAACATTACTCTATTTTGCAAAATTCGCAATTTTACATACAAAAAAATACACATCTATGTGGACAATAGGATGTATTTGTTGAAAAGAAAAATGTACCTAATTATGATATTTTTATTCACAACTGTTAACAGTGTGAATATGTACATATACAGTATTTACAATAAATCGGATTAACTCAATCAATGTAATTCCGACACCATTACTAACAAGTTACACGAACGGGACCTTACAGCTGGTTGCTTGTAAGACCCAAAGTCTCCATCCATGTTTAATATTTCGTGAATATCATTTTTACAGGATGGACACTCGTGAAATATCGCTTACCGCCATTTACAAATAGTAATATAGGCGATTAATATCAAATTATGAGGAAAACGTAAAAAACCGCACCCTGACAAAACGCCGATATCTGGAAATAGAAACTCCATTTGTCAGCAGCTAGCTCACGACCTATGTATGCGACCCAAGTTTCAATGCGGCGGTTTACACTCTAGGCGAAATAAAGAGATGGAGTACTCACCTTTAAATTTGAGCTCATTTTGTGGTTCTATATTTAATATCTGGTTAGGCATTTTGTATTTTAACAGCTTAGCAGGTATCTCGTTGGCAAAAACTGCAGATCACGAATGAGAAATGACCGTTCCGCGATGTCGGCCAGAGCGAACGAACGATGAATGACGAATTCGACATGCGCCAGTGTTACCAACTCTCTGAAATATTTGTCCCTAAAGTTAGTATTAAACCCCCCTAAAATCGCCTTAATTTAGTTTTGTCTATCTAAAAAACAATTAAATATCTATACAAACAATAAAACAGTAAAAAACTGTCCGTACATTTTTAAAACAGTAATCTATTACTGTTTCAAAGGCCTTATTTAGATTATATTAGATCGATTTTGCTCTAGCTCGAACCCAAAAAATCTGTTTGTTTGTCAATCACACACTAACTCAGAATTACTGGACGGATTTGAACGTCTTTTTACTGTATATTTAAGTCTGGACAACATATAGGCTATACTTTATCTTAGAAACTTGAACACCTGATGCAGAAGTGCAACAGACCAGCGAAACTATAAGAGATACGAAAATCGGATACCATAGTAAAAATTCTTCCACGTGATGAGCGTTTTCTGTTGACATAATTAATTTGAAGATCTGGAGCACCTGATGTGGAACTCCAAGAGCCCAGCTACAAAATAACTTACCTATGTAGGAATGATGTCTTGGCAAAAGTTGTACAGTCTGATGCGCATTTCCTATTGACTTACAAAAATCCTCGAGACGTCCAGATCTTCCTCCAGAATGCTCCAGATCTTTCATTTCGACAGCCCTGTTATCGCTGGTATAAGCTATAGGGTACGAATGGGAAGTCGCGGGCAGAAGCTAGTAAATTAATAATAACGTGAAAAAATTGTTGTAATAGGTTTCAAGTCTGTATTTAGAAGTAGAGTAAAAATAGACTTTTTAACCTATTTCAAAAATGGAAAAGTTTATCAAACCAAACAAGTATACTTTACATATTTTTTATTCTATTAGACTGAACACAAAGTGAAAAAATACTACGCGGGACCTAAACCTACAGTATAATTGGACAATATTTAGATATTACGCAAGATTAACATTTAGATTTTATATTAAAACTTGCGTAATTATATTTAAACAATAAAATTTTAGTTACATTACATTTTTATCGTAATATTCCGTCTAGGCCCTAGGCGCAGCCTCGTGTAAACATTAATAGCCGCAAACGGCACCAGTTTTACCCCCAGTCACCGCAAATAAGTTGTAGAATTACGTACTAGATGTTGATATATCGCTTAGTCAAGAAATAAATATTAATCTTTTAAACATATTAAAAAGTCAAAAAAACCCTGAAAATGCTCCTAAAAAGTCCCTTCTCACTTAATTACCCCCTATATCTGGGGGGAAATCCCCTAAGTTGGTAACACTGTTGCGCATTGCGCATGCGTTCTCTTTCTTTTTTTCATGGCGTCTATTCTTAAATCCTCTCTAAAGTTTAAGTAATATTGAAAAGTATTTTTCTACTGATTTACTGCATTCAGGAGCCTTATTTAAATAAATAAAAATATACGTAATTTTTTATATAATTTAAAGTTATCTCAGTTTTTTTTTCGCTGAAATACTGACTGTAGAGTAGCCTCCGTTATGGATTTATAGGATGGGGACCTACCCCCATAGTCACTTGTATGCATTGTATCATTGTATGGTTAGATACTTGGTAGTTAGGCACATAATGGTGCGCGCGCATTTTTCTATTCGTATTTTTGATAAACTCAGCATAGATACGGGACCTGTATTTTAAAGTAAAACTTAAAAGTACCATTTAGGCAAGTGTTTACGGGGTGAATTAAAAAAACGTAGACCTAATTATTTTTTTATTTAGGTGGCCTAAGGGCCTACGTAATATTAAGCCCTACATAACATTCTAATTTTTTTTAGCGCCATAAATGATAAATAATTGCACAATTTCAATAGATATACTACTATTCAATATTTATCCTACATGGTCAATAATTTTGCACAATTCGTAGTATTGCGCAATTTAATTGATGATCTTGGGAGTGCCTTATGTAGCAATGAACCAAGGAATGATTACACATATAATATTTATACGGCGAGGGTAAATATTTTTTAAAAAGTTTTAACAATTTTTCTGTAGATTATCTTATGTTCCCAAAATGTTGGTCCGTTTTTTATTTAAGTAGCAGTAGATGCTCTTTATTATCTAGCCCAGACACGGCCCAGACTTCAGTCCAAATGGTGCACAGCGCGCCGTTCGACATTTCCAACTCATAAAGAAAACTTTTGATACATTCACTAAATATTGATTAAAAACTACAAGGTGCGTTTAGTGGAAGGTGATGTCATATTCGCTCGCAAAACGACGCGCGTATTCGCTATGTGCTTCGAATATTGTCATACTTTTGATCTTACCGCTATATTTTTTCAGGGATAAAATTGAAATTGTATTGTATTGAAATGTTTTCTTTTTTAGAATATTTTATTATTTTTCACTAATTCTATAGTACTATATATAGTACTAAAACTATTGCGCAATTTTATTGAACGTCTAGGCTGCATCTTTTATGTTGTCGATTTGCTCACTTTTTTATTCATAAATTATACGGAATAGAACATGTTTTAGGAATGTTTATTTATAAATTAAATATTGTTTATGATTGAGTCATATTATGATAAAGAATTCAAGCCCTAAAGCCTAAAACATAATCCTAATCCAAGACCAAAGGTCTAAGGGACGCATTAGGCGCTCCATATATTGTGAAAATGGCCATGTAGGTTTAATTAATGATTTTTAGGGACTAAAATTTAATTGCACAATATTTTAATTGTAACATTGCACAATTAGGGGCCACCTAAAGTAGGTAATTTATCACAGTATATTTTTTAAGTTTTTGAGCACACAGACAGTGAGTCTTTGACTTGTCTTTGGTTTTGAGTTTTTGAGGTTGATTGAAAATTAAATGTCAATGGGTTTTATTTATTTTAAAAAAATTGCGATTTTTATTTCTTTCCATTGAAAATGTGTATTAAAAACATTCAAAAAGACTAATTTCAATAAGCTATAAATGTTAATTATTCATGTTATGGCCTGTAATTGGATTTAAAATTATTCCAGAATTTATTGAAATTTTTAGGTATTATTTTGAAACATTCGTAATGCTTGCATAACATGCCCCTGACTCCCGGCTACTGTGGTTAGCCGCTCGCATAAATATGAATAGTTTATATGTTCATTGTTTAGTGAATTCATGTTTAAAAGTAGATCTGAACGCGAAACGTAAATTATTATTGAGCAACGTTTACAAAAATCAGAGTTTTGTCAACCAGAAATGTTTGTTTAAGTCTAGTGCCTGTAGTTTGTTTCGTCAAACCGATGTTTGTGCTTTCAAGGATGGTATTACTATTCTCCCTTCTCCACAAGAAGTAAGTTGACTGATAAGTATTTGCTATTGTTCCTTAGATCATGAATTTTTGTAAGTCTGGTTGATAAGTAGATCTGTTGTCAAGCCAATATTATAATAACACATATTATGATTACCTGAAAAAAGAACTACCTATCACAGGTATATTTATCATGAGATCAGAAACATATTGTACGAAGTTTGATTTATTGTCAAAAATAACCTTCTGTTTAAAATCACTATTATCAATTGACGCTAGTAAGTAAGTCTATGAAAATAAGTAAACAGTTAATAAATCTTTAAGTAAACTATGTAGAAAAGTATAAGTTTATAGCTTGTTATTTCCATTATGTTGCCAGGTCACTGTTATTCTGCGGAAAAATGAATTCAACAAGGAATTTACTGAAGGATCTGTTAAGGCCTATGACTCCAACCAGCTTGCTTCAAATCATCCTATTGAAGATACTAGATGCGAAGCAAAGTGCACAATGTCTCCAGGTATGTATTAAAAGATTATTGTACTGCCTCGTTGGTCTAGTGGTCGCATAGCGCGACTGCTGTGCCACGGGTCTCGGGTTCGATTCCCGGGCCAGGCCGAAATGGCTTTGTGGATTTTAGAAGATTTCACAAAAAGCAGCCTGGAGTTTGGAAGTTGGCGGTGTTACACCCCCGTGCCTGGGAGGGCACGTAAAGCCGTCGTCCTTGATTGTTACTCAGTAGCAGTCGTAGTTATAATTCCACGGCAGAGGCCGTCAGGCGGATTTGAGAAAACTGACACTAGGGCTTGTCAGGTGATTAAACCTGCAGCTCACTCGATAAGAAGAAGAAGAAGATTGTACTGCCTTTGTGCGTTTCGCATATCTACACTAATATATTAGAAGGAAATATTTGTTTGTTTCTGACGAATAGGCTCTGTATCTACTAAGCCAATTTGATTAATTCTTTCACTGTCAGAAAGCTAAGCTCTTTGTGCTGAACATGGGCCATGTTTTATTCGGTTACAGTAGAAGTTTCCCCGGGACGTGGGTGAAACTGTGTAAAATGGCTAGTAAGTTATAAAAGTGTGATAGTAAATCACACTCATCAATAGGGTAGATGACAGGGTAAAAAATAAGCAAATACATTTTAGTCCGTAATTGTAAAAAAAATGTAAATAAGTTTATCGCAAAATATTGGATACATTTTTTTTGTTTTAAAAAAACTGTAATTAACAACAAAGATAATGTGTATTAAAGTTCAAGAGTGGGGGGCCTGACGACGCGCGCAATTTCAATGGGTAGTCTAGCGCCTAGACCATTGAAATAGGCTAGAAACCATTGAAATAAGCTAGAAACCATTGAAATAGGCAATAGGCTAGACTCTAGACTATTCTACTCCTACACTCCTGAAACTATACTGCAATCTGTACACCTGCAATTAGAATGCTGCGTTCAAATTGTTTGTGTTTTAAAATTTTGGCTCTACGCTCAACAAGGAGGTCAGACTTTGAAAAATATTTAGGGAAGGAGATTTTAATATCCTCCTTGTCAGTCTGATCTTTCAAGCCTTTATGGAGATATGTGTATGAATTAGGGTGTGTTAGGGTAAAAGGCTAGGCAGATGATATGAATTAGGGTGTTCCCATAATCATTCCGAGGATAGTTGCCTGTAAAATTGATGTATGATCTTAATGCTCGACTATGATGTTATTTCGCACAGCTAAATGGCATGTCCAAATTGGCTCTAGATCACTTGTTATCTACAAGTACAAGAAGCCTGTTTCCTAGTTAAATTTATTATGATTAGTTAAGGCATGATTCTTTATTTATGCAAGATCTCCTTTATTATATGGTTTTTGCTCTATAACTTTAGCCTTTATACACAATTTTTTTTACCATTCATTTATACAACATATGATTACATATTCAAATAGTTCATAAAAACATAAAAAAGAACAAAACATTTAAAAATATAAAAATAGTGTCCCATCGGCATCTGGAACATGGTCCAAGCTATCGGTGGTCAGGGCTCCATATAGAGCTTTCTGCATCAAGTGCTTGATCCAACCGTCTAACGATAGCCCCCTTGATAAAGATAAAAAAGTCGTTTATTCAAAGTAGGCTGAAAATCAGCACTTTTGAAGGTCAATTTTACATAAGACAGCCCCCAAAACGCCCGCCCTTCACCACTTCCTATGTGTTTTTGCTGGGAAGAAGAAGTGGTGGAACAAACTCCCCAGCAACACAAATCTGTCTGTATGGTTTGAAGAACCGGTTTTATACAAAAAAGATAAAAACTTGGGTCTAACGAGGAGGCTCTCCTTAGGTCTAACAAGAGCCTCCTTAGGTCTAACGAGAGCCTCCTTAGGTCTAACGAAAGCGTCCTTACGACGCTATTATTGTTATGGAGATAAAGATAAATCATGTAACAATGTAATAATACATAAGTACTTGTGGAGCCAGAGATAGAATTAAATATAATTTCATAAATAGCATTTATTAAATTGATCCATTGAATTTTTTTTCTGTAGCGTATCTAGAAGTATCTACATTATTCAGTAAATAAAAATTAGAATAAAGTAACAAACACGAAAATACAGTTAGGTATTTAGTAACTATTTAAACAGAGTTGAAGTAGAAATAAATTATAACTTGATGGCAGCTGATGTGTTTCTCTTCACAAATTAGTTTGTTTAATGAAGCAATTGTTCTCACTATCGCTTCGTACCCCTTATCACTAGACTAGAAATTACAAAATGCTTTTTAAACATTTCAATTCTAATAGATGTAAGATTGAAGAGCTCGTGGCTAAGTCAACGAAGAGCTCGTGGCTAAATAAAAGCCGCACGGATCTATCGATCATAAGGTTAAGCAACGTTTGACGCGGTCGCTCCTTGGATGGGTGACCATCTTGTCATAACGAGTTCTTCCGTGTTTCGGAAGGCACGATAAATTGGTCCGGCTGTCATTTGAAACATCTTTGGCAGTCCGTTACGGGTAGTCAGAACCAGAAAAGTCTGACAACCAGTCTTACCAAAGAGTATCTTGCCTGGGTAACTGGGTTGTGGAGGTCAGATAGGCAGTCGCTCCATGTAAAACACTGGTTCTCAGGTGCATCCGGTTAGTCTGGAAGCCGACCCCAACGTAGTTGGGAAAAGTCTAGGCAGATGATGATGAATAGATGTAAGATTGGAAGCTGTGTTTTCATAATATTAATTAATTTACTGTGGAATTTTCAGGACTTCTGATGGGTGTATTTGATGGACATGGAGGGCCGCAATGCGCTCATGTGGTGTCGAAACGACTGTTCAGCTACATAGCTGCTTCTCTTCTACCAGCGGATGTCCTGAAGACGTTTCGCGAGAATGACTTAACACCAGACCAATTGCTGACAACATTTAATGATAAGGTATATAGATATGCTAATTTTAACGCATTGAACGCCATCGGTCACAGACACAATAGAAAATCTATTGTTTGTCGGACATTTGGCGTTTAACATATTTGCAATTTTGGTATCATATAAAGCGACTGATTGATTGTGGATGTAACACTAAAGGTAACTGCCACAGCGAAATGTAATTTAGTACCAATATTTGTTATATTATTATCAAACTTGCGTTTGTATTTTTTTATATCATTTTGTGATGTAGACGGGATCTGGCTGCAACATTAGTATGTACATGTATAATGGTTCTGACATTAACAAAAATACAAAAAAGAAACTATACAATTTGGTGTAGCATGCATATATAAACAGTGAGTCTTCATAACGTGCGAATATCGAAAAGGGGGAATCACAATAGAAAAATCGAAACGAAGTTTTTCCAATTAGTACACTACTGTGTCCTAACAGTAGTACACTACTGTGTCCTAACAGTAGTACACTACTGTGTCCTAACAGTAGTACGCTACTGTGTCTTATTTGGAAAAGCTTTGTTTTGCCTCGAATTTTGCGGGCAGCGGGGCGGCGGCGGCGCCCTGTTGGTCTTTCTTATCTGTGCGCATATAATGTACCTATTAAAGAGAAACCAGGTGTTCGTTCTGTAGTATATTTAATCATATAAAAATTATATGGATTTCAGATGGAAATGAAAGAAGATTTGCGAGATAAGTACGGTAACAGTTTCAAGCAATATTTAGCAGACCTAGCCAAAGAACCTAGAGAAAGAAATGTCGAGTCGTCATTAAAGAAAGCTATAATGAGATTGGATAATGATATATCGAAAGAAGTTCTTGATGTTTACGCAGCGAATGGTGTTGTCAATCCAAGGAGCCTGTACGTGGCGCTATCGGGGGCCGTGGCGTGTGTGGCGCATATCGAAGGCCCGAATCTCTATGTGGCCAACGTTGGCGATTGTAATGCAGTGTTGGGCACTATGACAGATGATAACGAATGGATAGCCAAAAAGATTACCAAAGAACACAATGCTGAAAACTTTGATGAACTCAAAAGAATATGGAATGAGCATCCCGATAGTGAAAGAAAAACTGTGATAAGAAGGGACCGGCTACTTGGTGAGCTGGCACCGCTCCGCAGCATAGGAGATTACAGATATAAATGGCCTGCAGATCTTCTAAAAAAACTAGCCCAACCATATATAGGGCCTAAAGCAGTACCCGCCAATTATTTCACTCCTCCTTACCTGACGGCGATGCCGGATATCTATTACCATCGCCTAACACCCAGAGACCATTTCTTAATAATCGCTTCAGATGGCCTCTGGGATATGATGTCACCATTGCAGGCTGTCAAATTAGTTGGTGAGCATATGAAAGGGAAAGTATTTTTTAACCCATTAAATTTGCCAAAAAAGAATATCCAACTTGGTGCCATTGATGAACTATTGGCGCATAGGAAAGAAAGTTTGAAAAGTAAGCCGAAAGATAAGAATGCAGCGACCCACCTTATCAGGCACGCTATTGGAGGCACGGAGTACGGCGTGGATCACTCGAGACTGGCGCACCTGCTGAGCCTGCCGGCGGACGTGAGCCGCACCTTCAGGGACGACATGACCGTCACCATCGCGTACTTCGACCCCGAGTTCCTCAGGCAGTGTCCTTCATAAACATTTCAAACGATGTCCTGTGCCTTCCTATTTCAGTTAATTTATCGAGAAGCCTCCCTAGCGCGCCTGATTGCGCCGCTGGACAATTACATCTGTAGGTTAAGTAAGATTAGAATATAGAGCTATAGCGGTAGCAATCAACATTGCCTGTGATATGTCAGCATTGCATTGAGTGCCTTTGTGACGCGCTATCGTGGCCTCTCGGTGACACGTTTACCATAATGAAATGTGTTTGCCTATTTACATTAAAGCTGACGTCATTTTAGTGTTTAAACATATTTTTGTGTGTGTTAAGAATATTTCTATGTTTTTATTGTTGCTGGCGCCCATTATATTTAAGTAGGTAATTTATTAAATTTCTAAGAAATAATGACTATTGTAATGAAATTAGACAAATTATTGGTGCATTTATACCTCAATTGATAACTAGAGCTTGGCACGTTCGTTAAGGACAGTCCCAGGTTCCTCACGGGGCGATCAGGACGGCGACAGCTGACAGGACAGCCAGTGGCGGGCTATTACCTAATATTATTGTTCCTTTTAAAGTTCAATCTTTTGAAATGACAACATCATTTCCAATTCGTCCAACATTAGTTTATTCAAAATAATTTATTAATATTATTACCATAAAAAAGTCTCGTGGACCCTGGGATGTCACTAGCGAGCATGCCAAACTGTAAAATTGTATCATTGTCAGTGGTGTCTGAAATTGAGATAGGGAGATAGAACTTGTGAATATATCAGTAATTTTAACAACGAATCATTATCTCTTATTCATTGAAATTTGAGTTTTGTAAAATTGGAAGTTCATTAGATAAAAGTCTACAAATTTTTGGACAGATAATTTATTGAAGTTCATTTCCATGCGAGTTTCGTGTAGACTCATGCTGCTGATGCATTAATGGTACGGGAGTAAGGGCGCGACGGCGTAAGCGGTCCAGGTATCCGGGGTTCCGTTGTAATTAAAGAAAACTTTCTGAAACTTCATCATCATATCAGCCAATAGGCTAGACAGCTAAAAGAAATAATTAGTCCGTCTTTTCGTCTAAACAAATAATTACGAAGCTATAGACCGTTGAAATTGCGCGTGACGTCACGCCTATGTACGATTTTTACGTAGGCGTGACGTCAGGACCCCCCACTCCTGATCTTTCTTACTCAATTTTTTATTATTATTCATAGATTTTTAAAAACAAAAAATACGTGTTCAATATTTTGCGATAATCTAAGTTACGGACTAAATGGATTTACTTATTTTTTACCCTGTCGTCTACCCTACTGGCATCCACTGCTGAACGTAGGCCAACCGTCCCAGTCATGGTCAGCCCTTTCAACTTAACCTATATTTATTTTCTAAGGGCGACTGGCGGAAAATCGGCAGGAAAAAATATAAAAAGCTATTTGCTTACTTTTTCTAGATTTCTGTACTCGAATCTCTGTTCTGTTTTTCACCAGCATTACTTTTAAAAGCATTGACGTAAACGTCTGCAATACCGTACACGCCCGTACTCTTGACTATTGACGTATCAGTGGTGCCAGCCAGTTGTATGTGGCCGAATGTAACCTTTGATTTGAGGCTTACGCATACTGAGATAGCATAGCAGGGGGTGTTGCCACCGTGACGTATACTGGACGAGTACTATTTAAAAGACCATTTGATCCTATGGCATCAATTTAGAACATTCGACTTTAAACCGTATTAGTATGAGATAAGAAATGTATCTTAGCAAAAAAATAAATCCTCTGCCATTCTATCCCGGTGAGCGTACGTCTTTAGTTAAAGGTTTACTACACTTGATAACTATAGAATTTTTATTTCTTCAAGTAACGAATGTTAGGAGTTTACGAAAAGTGATTGGTAAATCCTGTATTGCATCTACTTTCTTTATTTCTTTATCCGCTTTCCGGCAACCTTGGCCAGATCGGCCAAGTAGTGTATATATATAAATTATTAGAAAATAAATCTGAATATTATTGAAGTAGTATGTGCACTGGCGTATAGACCTATGTTTATGGTAGTAACGTATAACTTTATACAGAATTAGCACAAATATTCATAGGTAATATGCGCCTTCTTAAATCTGACATTAAGAATAGTTATCTATATTTTTATAGAATTTGAGGCAGTCACAAGTGCATTGTTTATAAAGAGAGCAATAAAATAAAAAGCAATCTATTTTACAAACAAAATAATTACTAGTAGATTTAAATATGACTCAAATTATATTCATATCAAAACGTTCATATATCCCACATGTTCAATATTCGTAATACTCAATGTGATCACCAATTACCAGACGATAATTAAATGATTTAAGTATATAGTATATTTACATGCAAAACCGAAATCCGAAGAAGTGAATTAAATAAAAAAACTGAACTATTTGAGTTCATCACACCAGATATATTCAAGCTAATGAGCCTTATTATTGCTACATGTGTAAATGCTAAATTAGCTATATTTTAATAGATATTAAAGTTGGTTCACGAAATATTTAGTAATATACTACGCCTCTATGGCCCACCACGCTATCAAAGATTGATCGATGTAGGTGGAAATTGTCTGATTTGTAGCTACAATAATTAAAAAGCTTTTATGGTAAAAAGTGTGGTATGTATGATGAAACTCAAAAATGAAGCCCAGGTAAAAAGAAGTTATTTCTCTCACGCTATCACTAAACTATAAGGGTCTTAGTACAAAAAAGTTAAACACGCGTTCGTCACGTGTTTTAGGAAATACGCCATATTTTTTTTAAAACATGTGATGAACGTGTGTTTAACTTTACTGTAGTAAGACCCTAAGTTGTTATAGGCTAGCACCCGATGTCCAAAAACTACATAAGAGACTAATTTATGCTTCAGTCAAACCATGAGCCATATAACTTCTTAATATCTTTGGCTCGTGTTAAAAAATATAATATGATATTCTAATGTAATGTATATGTCGCAGTCGGATTGTGTAACACGCCATTTTACATTACGGATAGCCGTTATAAAATGCGTCTGTTCAACGATTAGCCGGATTGTTATCCAATAACTTCAACCTTCATAATCCCTGCCTACCTTTACCTTTAAAAACAAGTCATTCTGTGCCATCAATAAATAACAACGCTACGTTTTTAACAGGGTGCTTTATGGTATGCGTTTTTTTATTTTATTTTATCTGGCTTATCATTGAAGTGCCGCATTTCAGTACAGCCGTATTTTTATTTGCTAACGGCTAGTCGTAATTAATAAGGCGGATTATAAAACCCAACTGCGACATATACGACTATATGTATTTTAATTCATTATTTAAAAAAATATATGAGTGATTTTATTATCAATTTCATTAATTGTAACTATTATGAGTTATTTATTTGTTTATTTTAATTTGAGATTGTGTCCTGTTATGTTATTATGTTTACTCATTATTTTTTAAATTATTGTCCTGAGCGTACCAGTTTCTGGAGGGGGCAAATAGATAGATAGATATTCTTTATTAGGTACAACAGTTTTTACATTTTTGATCTTAAAACTAATAATAAAGTAGGTGATATAATGGGCGGTCTTATCGCTAAGAGCGATCTCTTCCAGACAACCTTAGGATGGATCGAGATGAGAAGGAAAAAAACTCATATTTTTAAGCCGAGATCTACTCCCCAATTTTATCTTGTCAATATAAATAAGGTGACATCATATAAAAAGTATAAAAATAAAATTTAATTTATTAATTCTTAATTAAAATGAAAGTAACAGCCGTGACTTAACCTCTTAGCTCCACTTTAAGAATTTTCAGGTTGAATTTTAAGAAATTCCCTTTTTATCGACAACTGTGGATATAGAAGGGAGGTATTCTAAAATCCAGGGACTGAGGAGCCTGCTAGAATTTTAAGAACTGTTACTATGTCCAGAAAGAGCACAGGTGTATTTTAGTAAGTAAATATCTGACACTCCCTTCCATCTCCCTCTCGCAGTATGATATTCTTCTTATCGAGTGATCTGCAAGTTTAATCACCTAACAAGCCTTAGTGTCAGAGATTTCTCAAATCCGCCTGACGGTCTCTGACGTGAATTACAACTACGACTTCTACTGAGTAGCATTCGGCGACGCCGGCTCTCCGTGCCCTCCTAGGCACGGGGGTGTAACACCGCCAACTTCCAAACTCCAGGCTGCTTTGTGAAAGTTTCTAAAACCCACAAAGCGAAGGCCTGACCCGGGAATCGAACCCGAGGCCCATAGCAGGGCAGTCGCGCTATGCGACCACTAGACCATCGAGGCAGTATGATGAGTCACTTAATGATGTCTCATCTCCAATCAGGGTTGGAGTGCTCCTCCTTTGCCCCCCCAAAACGCCAGTACGCTCATGATCATTGATATACAAAAACCATTTATATTAATCAAACCACGCTCGCATGTAGCTGCTAGTTGGCGCCTGTATTGCATAAGTAACAAAATGTAAAATTGTATTAGTGTAGGTTGTTATATTTATTGACATGATGATTCATTTGGAAATAAAAAAAATACCTGGATTGAATTACTTTATTTTTGATATCATATAAATTCTCTTGTGTGACGTGTGTACCTTGCAGACAAATTGGTAGATAATCTTTGGTCATTTATTCAACATAAAATAATCATTTGATAATATAAAAATAGTGCACCGCCGGCATCGGGAACATGGTCCAAGTCACCGGCGCGACGGTCGGGGCTCCATAGAGAGAAACGTCGTCGTATAGGCGTCCAACTATAACCAGCTTAGGGGTAAGTCGAGGATTCTAACTCTTAAGCCATTGGCTGAAACGACTATAACGGCACAATGATTGCAGAATCCAGATGCCAAATGTTAACAACCTCGTGGGCTAAATCAAGATCTTCTATACTTTTAATAAATCTGTGGAGAGGTCAATTCTGTCTGTACATGAAATATATTCCCAAAATCACGGGATGATTAGGGATCGATACTGATGCCAAAAATGCAATCAGTAAAATTTTTGTTTGTCTGTTTGTATAAGGGTCAAATTCATACTCACGCAGAGTCGAAGCGCATCGAATGTTGTGGTGACAGATCTGCCTATAAACGATTCAGTATTTAATAGCAGATTTTGTGTAACATTTCGTTTCAGTCTCGTCACTAAATCTTTATTCATATAACGTCGATCGGACGTCCTGATGTTCCATGTTACTTTTTAACCAGCGGCATTACGAGTAAAGGTAATTTAATTGGTTGTTTATTATCACCAAATCGTCACTAAATATATTTATTTAGTAACAGTTTCTCTAAAGTCCTCAGTCACGTTTATTCAGATTGGCTGAAAGTCCTGATGATAGGTCGTTCGGCCATAAATAAATGCTTCTAACTTTCACACTGCTCTGTCACAAATCCTTTGTGTCGCATCTTTATGTATCACTTAATCTAACATATAAAAATCAAAGTTCTGACTCATGAACGCAGGGCCTAAACTCGAGAACCTATATATAAAGCTGAAATTTTACACAGAGGTTCGTCTTAAGACTCTCACGTGAGATAAGAAAGGATTTACCGAAATTCCCACGGGAACGAGGAAAAACGGGATTTTAAGTTCTACGCGGGCGAAGCCAGTTGTTACTAAAACAGGAGTCGACGTTGTATGTTTGTTTTATAAATTAGCGTCAGAAACTACTTGTACCTAGGTCATTTATTTTTTCAAATCCAAAAGAAAAATGTATTTTTTATTAGGGTTCCGTACCCAAAGGGTACCTAATCCTATTACTAAGACTCCTTTGTCTGTCTGTCACCAGGCTGTGTCTCATAAGCCGTGATAACAAGAAAGCTGAAATTTTCACAAATGATGTATTTCCGTTGCCGCTTTAACAACAAATACTAAAAATATTAAGAGGGGTCTCCATACCATAAACTTGTGAAACAATAACGGTTCTAAATTCAACTAAAAATTGAATTTATAAACTTTGTTATCATATATTTGTATGTTTTGTATTTTGGGTAGTTTAGGTAATAGTTACGTTCATTTTTCATAGATAATGGTACGGAACCCTTCGTGGGCGAGTCCAAGTCGCACTTGGCCGGTATTTTACTTAACTAACCTAAACTAATATAATATTTTGTTGGGGGTAAACAGGTTAAAAAAACAACATACATTTCATCTCGTTTATTATTAATCATCATTATTATTAAAAGTGAATATTATCATAATATCTATGAAAGTAGGCGAATAATAAATTACTATTTACATAGAAAGAGAATAAGTAGGTATTATCAGTTATAAATAGGCATGATTACAAATCGGTGAATGGCGACTAAACTGCGGAAGTCACTTTACAATTTTTAAATACAATTTTTCATGCATTTTTTTCTGTAGAATATGTTATAAACAATATTACAGGGTGTGTTAATCGTAATTTTAAATTCAATCAGCTTTCACAAATAACACAGAATATATTTTAAGCCTGATATTATATTAAAAGGAAGGTAATCTATGTATAATTGTGTATGAAATAAAGAAGTTACATCGATATCGATACAAATTATTGTAGTGTTAACATTTAATATTCCAGGATTATTTTTGAGAAGAAACTATAGTATATCAACGTGATACATGTCTTTCAAAACGTTATAATGATTAGAGGTTTTTGGGTACGAAAATGTGTACCTAGCTGCCTCTGTGTTAGAATACTGATCTAAAATGCCTAGGTACTTTTATTTAATTACTTCTCTCTTTAACTAGGCACAAGAAATTCCAATTAGGCGCCTTCGCTTTAAACATAAATTATAAATAGGTACCTAGGTCCTAATAGTTATAAACTTATTGGTCGGATGTGTGATGCCGAAGGAATAATTTTTAAAAGATTTGTAAAACATTTCTAATTAATGACTTGTCCGTGCTCGATCTATATGAACTTAGGGGCTTGCAACTCCACATAAATACTGCTATAAGGTTTAGAAAATCTTGATATTCGGGATTCTTATTCATTCCAAGTTTGTCGTGCCTAATTCCATCTAGCTCGAGTTTGGCGCATACCTACCCGTTCCCCAAGAAGCCAGTAAAATAGATCGAAGTTATCAAGCGGTAACAGTTATGCATTTATGGAGCAGAAATTCGCTACTGAAAAATACTATATGTCTATATAATTACGTTTCATATGATTATTTTATATTATTATTTAAAATGATTATTTAAATCTCAGCAGATTTTACCGAAGGTAGGTTATAAAGCGTTTAAAAAGGACTATGATAGGTCTTAGTCCTAGAAAAATTCATGATTCAAGCTTTTGTGTTGCAAAGAGTAATCCCCATGCTGAGAATATTATCAACATTCAGTCCGTCATTGCCACGAGTCCAGCTAAAATAGGTTTACTTACAAAAATATTTATGTAACATAATAGCCGTGTTAGTAAATTAATTAATTATTATCGACCAATCGTTTTCTAGAATAGAGATCACTAGTTCATTGCGATTTTTATGGGAAGTTCAATTTATTTACATATAACACCATGGCTTAGAGGTGGCCTTCGGTAATTGCTGCCACGAGGAGCCGGCGGTGACCCTCCCAGGCAAGACACACCTCGACTGTGTGCTCCACTTGAAGTAGTCGGTCCACAAATTCCATGTGGAGGGCGCGTCTGCCTAAGACCACACGATGAAATAGAGATGCTAAACCCGTTATGCTCCCCCTATTGAAATACTAGAAAATATAAAAATAGTTTTACGCCGGCCATCAATAACATGAACCAAGGTACCCGGCATGGAAGCAGATGTACCGTACCAGAGACTTAAGTGCTTGACCCAAAATTTTAATGAGAGCCTCCTAAGATGTAGGTTGAGGCTACGAGGAACCCGGGAATTGACATAGCATATCCACTACCTCGTGAGCCAATTTCAATCACGACGTGGTTAACAAGCATCACAGAGATGTCAAAAATTATTGTCAACCACTACAGCATAGTTGTTGACTGATATTCCGATCATTCCCAGTAAACTAAGATATGATCTTAATGGGTGTTTAGGTCTGGGCCTGGTTCACACCTTCAGTGTGGTTCCATTAGAATGAGACTTCTTTTCTTTTTGATTAAATTAACTGCTAAATGATTAACAAGCGCTGTAGGTATAAGATACATTTTCAATAGTCCAACTTGAGATCTGCTACTTATCCTATTCGAAATGCACAGCCCGCGACAATTTCCTACACTAGTTCGTTTGAAAAACGCATCTTAATGTCTACAAACACTGTTGAAAGACCCAAATTGACACGTGATCCAAGACTACCAATATAAACCTACCTAATGTTCCAAAACATTCGGACAACGCCATGCTAGAAGTAGCTGAAAAGGTTAAGACCCGCGAAACTTCATACCTTCAATCAAATATAGAAATCCATTACATGTATCATAAGAAGTTTAGTTTACTTTATAAGCAAAAGATAACAATTATGTTTGTATAAAGCTGTAGGTAAGTTTCTTATACGATAAGTAATAAGTAGACTTAACAACTACATTATGTTGAGAATCGCTAAACGGAAATATCCAAAAGTCCTCCAAAATATATGTTTTCAATACCCGAAAGAGGATGGAGACAGAGATGTAGGTACCCCAATCTTAGGGGCTAAGTTGTATAGATACAGGTAGAAACTATATGTTAGGTAAGTTATGATAATATATATTTATTATGATAAGATTAGTGCTCTCCAAGAAAAGTGCTTAACGCGCCGGTTAGGCGACTCCGGGCGACTGGAAATGTTATAATTGTGCTATAATTTCAAAGTTAAAATGTATTACACAAACTACGTAATCTACTACTGCTCTAACATTTGGATAATTGTCATGAACATAGACACAATGAAGTTAATCGATTTTATTTGTCCTCTTGATAAAACTCGCCAAAAGAACTGCGCAGTAAGAACGCATCGCGCTCATCTCAACAATCATCATTATTACAATTACATTATTTTTAATTTCTTTTTTATAACAATTTTACACAATTCTTCATTATTAACGAAATTGTCATGTTTATACTCCTAACAAATTGCTTCTCCAATTCACTACGTATTTAAAATAAATCAATGTCTAATTCTTAAGTTTAATCATTACATTTACGATTTTCATAAGTTAAAAAATGTTGCATCTCGTCTTCAACATATTTTCCAAAAATTGTAGACGAGCTAAATTTCATATTTCATAAAAAATGTCACAATTCGTTTTATGGCTTTGCCACATCTGCACTCAATTTTGATGAGAGTATTTTTATTATAAATATGGGGCAGTAAAAACCCAAAACGCCTGTTCGCCAAAAATTTCATATTGTCTTAAAATGCAAATTTAACGTTAATGGGGCGCAACACTTAAAAAACTAACAATTTATCAACAACAACAGTAAAGTGATAACGTTATGTTCTGACAAAACGCAGAAAAATATCAAACTTGTTAGCGTCATGTCAGCAGGACGCGCCGTGCGACCTGGTGGATGTGACTCAAGGACCACGGTGGCTCGTCCACTGCTGACGCCTTTCACTTGTAAGTTTTTTGATGACGTTAAGATTAGGCGATTTTTGCAAAATGGTGTTTAATCGCATTTGTCGAAAGTTATCTCAAGTACCTAGTGCACTAACGACTCATCTAGCTGTTTGTCGTCGGTCATACTCTCGCACGAATTTAATTTTGTTTCACGTTCTTCACTGTTAACGGATTTTTACAAAAATTTTGTTCGCAGTTTTTTTTTGGTTGCAACAGGTTTGTGGGCCGTACTATGAATACGATACATTATTTTTCAAAGTATCAGGAGATGGACAAATCCATTCCATTTCGCAACAAAAAAAAATTCTTTTTCGCTTCATACTACGGCCTCTGAATATGAAAAATCATTTACTTCAGGAGAATCATTTTTGAATTTGCCAACACGAAGCGGATCTCGAGGACACATAATAATACCATACTTAAAATGCATACATTTCATATACTAATATCTAAGTATATGTATTGGTAACATCAATGTCGGTTATTATATTATCAGTAATTGTGAATATATTTATTGATCCAATTTCTGTCTTTTTTGACAATAAAGCCGCGGCCCCACCGCGGTGCATGCTGTGCACGGGCACGCGGCGCATTTTAGCTGCGTGTATTCATTTGTTTGACAACGTGGGTCTACGTTTCCACTGGAATACACGAATATGTAACACGACTATGTATAGCGTGGCACGGCGCACGGAGAGGCTACGCTGCGATAAGTGAGCTGTACGTAGTCGACGGTCATATTCGTGTATGGAGTACACCCACGTGGAAACGTAGACCCACGTTGACAGCGTTGAGCTATGTAACCGCCTATTCGAGCAAGCCACGCATGTATCAATGACGTCAATTCGTGCGTAGCCTCTCCGTGGGTTGCAGTGGACACAACCACATACATTTTCTTCCAAAGCGAAGCTTAATACACGTGCGTAGTCTCTCCGTGCACCGCCGTGGGGCCGCGCCTTAAATTGGTGAGGATCCTGGTGTCGTGATTATACCGCTGCAACCTCATGTCGCACCTACTAGGCAATGTAAAACATTGCAAAACCCCAAAATGAAGAGCATTATTTTGTAGGTCTGCATCTGTCATCGTAGTATACAAGGTAGATACACAAGAAAATATTGTAGCTGGCGAATTATTCATAAAATTATATTATCATATTAATAAATAAAGCCTCGCTCCTTTCCAATGTTCATATTGGCAAATATTTCATACAGTAATATTCATTAATATTGTTCCGTCGTCTGTGCTACATAAATATATTTATATTTTAACTAATGGTTAAAACAAAAAATATTTATTTTATGTTACTCTTTCATTGTGTAGAAATAATAAATGTTAAAGAATAAACCAACCCAACATTAAATTCTTGGCAAGATTTAAATAGAGACGAGAATACAATTCAATATTACACAGATACACAAACGGCGGAATTATATTAGCTCACTAAGTAAATGTGAAATCCGGCGAGAGGATGACCGTAGATTAATCGCCTCCAAGTGAGAGAGCCTGAACAATGCGGGGATCCGCCTTGCTACCCTCGCGGAACTCTTCCAGAGTCAAGCGGTCGTCATGGTTCTTGTCCATCTGGTCGAAGATCTTGTCCACACGCTTCTGAGGAGTGTTGTCGTCCTCAGGCTGTGGCGTCTGGCCCTGGAAACATGAATGGTAAAATTAAGATTTGGACAGTTTATTCTTCATAATTTAGGGTTTGCCAGAAGATTTGACTACCTTGTGGGGACCTGCATATTTTTGGTAATCGAGAGGGTTGATTTCATGGAGTTTTCTACCTCCCGTTTGATTTTTTTTTATAAACACCCCATGCCATTACTCTCCACCAGGTATGTAGGTTTGTATTTTAGTAATAGACGTTTATGGCTGTATCTCCCGCATCCCTTGGAAACTCGAATGAAATTAGCCTTTAACACCCGGGGATAGTGCAGATTCCCCACAGTGAAAGAATTATTCAAATCGGTTATTTTTTCTCTTTATGATATCATTATTAGAGAAGCATTGGACAAGTTTTCAACAATATATAGGATCGTTTTAATTATATGTATGTTTAGCTGTTCGACGACATACGTAGAGCCTCTTAGCTGGTAGAGGCTTGCTCCAAATTAATTAAAAAGAAACAATTCAAATGTGTCAAACTAAACCTGGCCAGAAGGCAGACCGTCTGCAACTAGTCTTACCCGAGGACCATGTTACTCCATAACTAACCAACTGCTATAACTATTCAGTATAACACTGGAAGGCGATCCTAATAGTTACCAAAAGTAGGTAAATAAAGATGATGCTGTCAAGGTAATTGCATAGCGAATTTTTGAAGAGATTGCAAAGAAGCTAAGTCCTCGAAAATAATTACTAGATGAATGGAATGGGGACAAACTGAGAGTGTAAACTGAAAGTACGAGACATAAATAGGTTTGAAGTTTAGTAAATACGTACCACCATTTGGTAGATCGCGTCGACTATGTTATACATTTCGTCGCGCGTTATGTATCCGTCGTTGTCAACGTCGTACAGTCGGAATGCCCCTGAAACATAAACCATCATTGCTTAGAGACGAGGATATTTAAAAAAAACTGGCCAAGTGCGAGATGCACTCGCGCACGAAGGGTTCTGTACAGCGTATCAATGAAAAATCGATTACCTAAAACTAGCGAAAATACAAACATTTTCGGCAACAAAAACTATATGAATAACAGAGTTCTAATTTGCGCTTTCACACGATTATTGTATATTTTTAGTATTTGTTATTAAAGTGGCAATATAAATACTTCATTTGTGAAAAAATCAGCTTTCTAATTATCACGGTGAGATACGGCCTGGAGACAGATAGCCAGCGGAGGCTTAGTAATAGGGTACCGTTTTACCTTTGGGTACGGAACCCTAAAAATTGTTCACTTATTTTATTCTCCGTATTCATGTAATTAAATTTAGGTTATTTAAATAATACTTTATGCAAGGAATAAATACGTACAATGTAGCTTTTCGTCTAGGTTTCCTCGTGACGTCACCGAGAGAGCACGTATGAATTCTTCAAATTCGATGGAACCATCCTGAAAGACAGACAGTTTTAGTGTTAGTATCAGGTTCCACGTTAGTAGTGTTTTTAGTTTAAGAGATGAGAGTGATTGAATACCAATAAATCGCTTAAAATATTTACTAAAAAATGTAGTAGTAATGATCTTAACAAAAGCATTAATAGTTCGATGGGGTCTTATCCGTTACTTTCTCTAATAATATCAGGGTTTCAGTCTCTGAATTCAGTTTTTTTTATACATATGCCGTTATATTTGTAAAAGTGTAATTTTGTGATATTCAGGTTCCCCTATCTTTCATTTATTACAAACTAGCGACCCGGCTTCGCATAGGTGCAATGCGAAATAACAGTATTTCTCTACTATTTTTAATGGATGTTATTATACACTAGCTTCCGCCAGCAGTTTCACCAGCTCTCCCGTGGGAACTACTGCGCGCACCCGGATAAAAAGTAGCCTATAACCTTCGTCGATAAATGGGCTATCTAACACTGAAAGAAGTTTTCAAATCGGACCAGTAGTTCCTGAGATTAGCGCGTTCAAACAAACAAACTAACTTTAGCTTTATAATATTAGTATAGATTTAAAACTTCCTGTTCAATCACTCTATCTATTAAAAAAACCGCATCAAAATCCGTTGCGTAGTTTTATAGATTTAATTATACATAGACACATTTATACTTATTTATTAGACTTTATACTATGTAGTGATGATTGATTTTTGTCCTTGGGGATTTGACAGTCTTATAAGAATTACTTACATTGTTTTCGTCAAAGACTCTGAACACTAATGATGCAAACTTGCTGGGGTCACCTTGCGGGAAGAACTGTTTGTAGATCTTTATGAACCCCTGAAAGGATAAAGTCTACACGTTAGTCATTCTGAGTCAGAAACCTTTTTTATAATTTTATACTTTTTGTTGTACAGACAATGGCAGGTCAACGTATACCAATTTGTCAAATTTTATCAATCGAACATCTACCTTCCACTATTGTTATAAGGTTGAAAATCTATCGCAGAAATTTGACAGATTGTGGTAACTTGAAGTGCTGTAGTCTGTACCTATTTTTATTCTTTTTATGCATTGGTTTGTCTTTTCTATGATTTTGTTTTTAGTCTGAAAATAAACGCGGTTCAGCACGGCGTTCTGATTTTCCCCTCGCTCTCCGTTGTAGCAGGGACAGGCAAGAAAGGTAGCATTACCTATTGATCAGATCAGATGAAGATCATCATCAGATCTTTCATGAAGTGTTACTGGTAATTAGTAACCGATACTTGAACACGTGATTTTTCCGATGATTACAAACAACTTTTCCATTGAAACTTTCAAAGTTCAAAGTTTGGAACAACGTTATGTTATTGTGATTAAATTATCTTCTTATATATAAAAATGAATCGCTAAATGTGTTGGTAAGCGCATAACTCAAGAACGGCTGGACCGATCGGGCTTATTTTGGTCTTAAAATGTTTGTACAGATCGAGGGAAGGTTTAAACGATGAGAAAATATGATTATATAAAAAAAAAAACAGGATCCGCGTACGAAGTCGCGGGCAGAAGCTAGTTGAGAATAAAAAATAAGTTTCTTTGGAGAAGTTGTTTGTAATCATCAGCAGAAAGACGTATTCAAGTATCGGTCACTAATTACAAGTCACCCTATATACGAAAGTTTTTTATACGAAACCTACCTACTATAGATTTCAGCTATCTATGTATATTTTTGAGTTTATCAATATATTTAGCATAATTTATCTTTATTTATAAACTATGTATTTGGAAATGTAAACTTTACCTGTTCAGTGAGGAGACCGTTTGGACAATCCTTCAGGAATCCTTTGTGCCTAAAAATTAAATAACCATTATTTTATTTATATGTTAAAGATGTAATAATAGAAAATCTTCTATCTCTTCTTCTGTATACATACCAAAGCCGGATCTCTTTCTCCGTAACTGAAACAATTAAGAAAACAAATTTTATTGGCTGAACCTAAAATTTTAATATTATAAAGTATGAACTAATATTATAAAGCTGAAGAGTTTGTTTGAACGCGCTAATCACAGGAACTATTGGTCCGATTTGAAAAATTCTTTGAGCGTTAGATAGCCCATTTATCGAGGAAGGCTATAGGCTTTTTATCCGGTTGCGCCGAGTAGTTCCCACGAGACGCGAGTGAAACCACTGGCAGAAGCTAGTATGTGATAAAAGAATGCAAACTACATTGAAACCACCGCGTTTCACTTTTTTGTTTTACAGTATTTTCACTGAAGAATATTCTACATTTTCCAATTAACATTAAAAAAATACCCACGGTATATCAACAGCTTCACGTAGTCATTTCATTTTTAATTAATTTGAAATTCCATTTGATAATTGCGTACCCTTATAAGCCTGGGATTTCGGCACATAATGTTGTTCGCTCCGAGAGATCCCTGTTATTACTTTTAATAACATAATACGAATTGCTATTGGCGTACGCAGAGGATAGGAGCTCTTTTTAACCGACTTCAAAAAAAGTAGGAGGTTCTCAAGTCGACCAAAAAACGGTTATTATTTTTTTTGTCTCGATTTCTCGAAGATGCCTGGACCGATTTGAAAAATTCTGTCTTTATATGAAAGGGTCTGCTTGCAGTTGGGTCCCATTGTCACCAAGTCAGTATCTGATGATGGAAACCCTGAGAAATCGAGAGAACTCTTCAAATTTAATAGGTGAAAACTTGATATTCTATATGGATAATACAATTATGGGTGCCGACTGTACGGTATTAAAAATATACAATATTATAGTTTTAGACCCGAAAACTGAAAAGCAGGTTTAATATATATAAAAATAAAACTTTTCACATAGTTCTAAAAGCCAGTGGCAAAATAAACACAGTCAACAGACCTACAGACACCGACTTCTAGAGCCATGTGAAAAGTTTTATTTTGTCCCTTTCAGTGTTTTTTTGCGAAGTCGGTTTTTTGTTATAAACACGTTCAAGCCGTAAGTAAGGTTTAGCGGAAAGAAAATGTAGTACGAGTTTCATGAAACGGTAAGCATATCAAGAAATGGATGGCTTGTTATCACGCTTAACAGTATGTAATAATGCTTGTTAGTATTCACACTACGCTAGATCCTCGGATCATACGCAATGCCGAACAAGTATCGATACATGTTCAAAGTTTAAAAAAAAAACAGGGCATAGATACCGTTTGGGTTGGGTGGTGGGGTCCGAATGCCCACACTATATTTAAAGAACTATATGGCGGCTGGTTGACGCTACCCCTGGCCAAAAGGCTGGCTATTACCTCGGTCAATGCTGCCAGCCGTTTGGGTACGCTCCCGGTCGACAGCGATGGGGAGGAATTTTTTGACGCATTTTTTTTCAGTTTAAGTTGTTTTGTACTAAAGTGTTGTAAATACACACATCAAAAGTGTCTAGGGATCAACATATATTTTTGCAATAACTTTTCTCCTGATTGATATTAATTAAAATTTTCTTTAAGGATTCATCAAATAAAGTGTTTTCGTTTGTCACAGTAACGATAAACCAAGTCACCTTTGCATTAATAAAGAAATTTGCCATTTTCCTAATAAAGGGATTTTTGACATTTGAACCACTAACACAAAAGTTTGAAAAAAAGACTGAAATAACAGTTTTCTTTAAAATTTTATTGGGTAACTTAAACAATTAATAATCCGTGTTTCTACCGCGAACACTAACAACACAAGAACATCGGTTTGGCATACTCAAAATGAGTTCATCCAAATCACGCTGTGGAATGGCCGCCCATGTTCGTTGCAACAACAAAAAAAGGGGGCTGCGGGTGCCGTCGGGCTGCGGTTGTTTTGCCCGTCGGGGCTGCGGGTTGTTCGAAAGAGTTACCGCGCCCTGCACACAAAGGGCTCCCGAAGGAACACGGTGGGTTTTAGTCAGTAAAGTCTGACACTCCCTTCCGCTGTCACCCACAGCGGGAGGGGTCATACTGATGATTTCCGCGATATAAAAAAAAAAAAAGGTCCCCGAAAGAATTCACCCATGATACGGCTTTCGATAAATATTTTAATAACTCTGACGATAATATGACAGTTTCACACGAAGGACGACGAAAGAAACCACAACATTGTATAGGTGTAGGTTATCTACAAGTAATTTTGGGTATTAACTTCATTGACATAACACACATCAAAAGTGTCTAGGATCAAGCATTTTTATGCGGATTTCTTGAGATTGAGATGTGGCTTTGTAATAAATTTATGATTTTATAAATTCATATGGATCCTTTTTGGTGCATTTCATAATTTGAATCAGGAACTGTGAATCAAATTCGAGTAAAAGATGAAAATCAGCTGTCAATATTTTCCCTATAAAAACATACAACGCATTGAAGACATTATTAGTGCTACTGTTTCCCTACTACTGATTAAACACCAACGTTATTATGGAGCGGCGACGTCATTTAACAGGAAGAAATGCTCAGAGCGTGGAATGATAGAAGCTGGTTCCGGCAAGTACTGTGGCTTTAGCTCTGAATAAAGTCAGAGTGTTATCAGTCGACTTTGGACACGTTACCGAACACTGGACCGTGGCTGAGCGCCATGGAGGACGGTATCGCTGCACCACACGGAGACAAGACCGATACATTCAAATCTTAACTCGAAGAGCTCCAACAATAACCGCCATGATGTTAGCCGTGAGGCTTCATCACTCTTCAGGGAACTTAATTAGCGACCAAACAGTCAGAAACCGCTTGCATGAAGTGAACCTTCATTCCCGAAAACCGCTACGGTACCACTATAGCAATGCACATCGTAGATTCGATATCAATGGGCTCTTGAACACAGAAATTGGGCAGAAGAACATGGCGTTTCGTGTGCTTTTCTGATGAGTCTCGTTTTTGGTAGACCGATACAAGACGTATACGACACTGGAGAACCCCTGACCCAACAGCGATTAAAATCCTGCCAGGAAGTCCATCCTTATAGTGGTGGAACCATCATGGTATGGGCGGGTATTTGGATCGCGGAAGAACTGAGTTGATTTGGATCAGAGGCAACCTCAACGCTCAAATTTATGCTGAGACGATTGTATCAGACGTCATCGTTCCTCTACAAGTGCAAATGGTCCCTTATTTCAGTTAATGCATGATAATGCACGACCGCACACCGCAAGAGTTGTAAGACAGACTCTCGGCCGCAGCTAACATCATGTCCGCCCTGGCCGCCAGTCGCCAGACTTGAACCCGATGAGCATGCATGGATATCTACAGAGAAGAGCCTCTCCGAATATGGAGGGTACAGTCGTCAAGAAGAC
>NWSH02000323.1:16454586-16469807 GCA_002382865.2 Heliothis virescens | reverse complement strand
TCCATGGCGCTCAGCCACGGTACCAGTGCTTCGGTAACGTGTCCAAAGTCGACTGATAACACTCTGACTTGTATTCAGAGCTAAAGCCACAGTACGTTGCCGGGAACCAGCTTCTATCATTCCCACGGCTCTGAGCATTTCTTCCCTGCTTAAATGACGTCGCCGCTCCATAATAACGTTGGTTTTAATCAGTAGTAGGGAAACAGTAGCACTAATAATGTCTTCAATGCGTTGTATGTTTTTATAGGGAAAATATTGACAGCTGATTTTCATCTTTTACTCGAATTTGATTCACAGTTCCTGATTCAAATTATGAAATGCACCAAAAAGGATCCATATGAATTTATAAAATCATAAATTTATTACAAAGCCACATCTCAATCTCAAGAAATCCGCATAAAAATGCTTGATCCCTAGACACTTTTGATGTGTGTATATGTCAATGAAGTTAATACCCAAAATTACTTTAGTAGATAACCTACACCTTACAATGTTGTGGTTTCTTTCGTCGTCCTTCCGTGTGAAACTGTCATATTATCGGTCAGAGTTATTAAAATATTTATCGAAAGCCGTATCATGGGTGAATTCATTTCGGGGACCTTTTTTTTTTTTTTTTTTTATATCGATGGGAAATCATCAGTATGACCCCTCCCGCTGTGGGTGACAGCGGAAGGGAGTGTCAGACTTTTACTGACTAAAACCCACCGTGTTCCTTCGGGAGCCCTTTGTGTGCCAGGGCCGCGGTAACTCTTTCGAACAACCCGCAGCCCCGACGGGCAAAACAACCCGCAGCCCCGACGGGCACCCGCAGCCCCGACATAACATTTTGTTTTAAAAAAGAGCGATCAGCAGCAAGTAAATACCAAGATTTCATTATTTAATAAATACATGCTGTATTATAAATAAAATATAAACAATATATTAACATATTCTCTTTATTTATAATTCCATTACAATGCATACCACTTTAGAGAAAATAGCATTCTCGTTTAGCACGCCTATGTAAATAAATGGTATGTTTTGTTCTAAGCTATCATGTTTCTTATATTGTTATTTAAAATACTTTTAAAAGTATGTGCATATTTAGTTCTTTATATTACGCAACACGGTCTAATCAGGCCATTCCAAACATATCTAGTTTCATAGATGTAGTGATTTCTTATATACGTGGGGTGTATTGAAATACGTAGTTACTTTTATTTTAACTTTTGTATATGCATTTTTACTTACTATGTCAATTTTACCATGTGAATGGTATAATAAAGAACTGCATCTAAATTTGTTTATACCTTTCATACGAATAAAACATGTATGCTGATTATCCATCTGCCTAGCCTTTTCCCAACTACGTTGGGGTCGACTTCCAGTCTAACCGGGTGCGGCGGAGAATCAGTGTTTTACATGGAGCGACTGCATATCTGACCTCCACAACCCAGTTATCTGGGCAACCCGATATCCATTGGTAAGACTGGTTGTCAGAATTTCTGGTTTCTGACTACTGCCAAAGATGGTCAAATGACAGCCGGGACCCACCAGTTTATCGTGCTTTCCGAAACACGGAAGATCTCGTTATGACAAGATGGTCACCCATCTACGGATCGACCGCGCCAAGCGTTGCTTAACCTTATGGTCGATCGGCTTTGACTTGGCCAGGAGCTCTTCTTGACTTGGCCACGAGCTCTTCAATGTATATGCCGATTATGTTACAAATACCTATATCATAAAAATATTGCCTTTGTAATTTATCGGTGAATAGATTTCAATGTCAAACGTATATTTTAAGTTACAACAGTTTATACTCTGGTTGAAGGCTCATTAAATACGCTTTGGTGGTTAATTAAGTGTCACGCACCATTAGCTGTGAATTAACAATATATTTTGTTTAGCACTTTATATTGCTGCGATATAACGATAATGTTAATAAATCGCTTGTTTATAGTGTGCCCAAAGTAGTTACGTGTTTAAGCGTCTATGAAACAAGAATTAAGTAATTTTGTTTATTTTATTCAGGCACCGATTCAAAATATTGGAGAAAATAAACACAAATTAGCACAAGTGTTTGAATTGAAAAAAAAAAAAGTACTTATTAAAGAACAACATATCTATGAAATAGAAATATCGGTCAGAATATTTTTCATTTGAGGTCGATTTGCACAAACAGAAGGCTCGGTAACTATATACCAAGTATACATCGAAATAATAGGCCCAGATGAAAGAGATAAGGACGTAATTTCCGTTGGATTGGCAAAGGTCAGTCCGCCTGCGGCCGATAAATTTAATTTGCTTACTAACCTCCCTATGCACAAAAATATACCAAGGTTAAATCGGAAAATGTTTTTATTAGTGCTCTTTAAGAATTGCCACCGTATTTCAAGCGTTTTCAAGACATCAAAGGCCTGATGGCCCGTAACTAAAGTGAATAATTCCAAGTATTTTTTTAAATGCAAAATGTTGTATGTACGCCCAACAAGTATGTAAAAATGGGATTCATTGACGCAGTAGCGAGCTAAAATCCCGAACTATTGCAACCACAAAAGTCTCCCTTACGCTACAGACCGCCCTTTAATTTTTTCAACCGACTTGGCTCTTTTGTACATACCCCAGCATCACCATGTTGTTATACTGGATTTTAAGACTAACAAAAAGAAAATCAATATAGGCTTGTTGCTCAACGGACAACTTTTTAAGCATCTTCTACACTCTCTATCTGCAATTGCCAGCATTTCCTCCCTTACTACCTTCTCACCTTTGTTCTTGTAATGTTACGACTGTCAGCTACAAAGTTTTGAATTAGAAAACTTTTAATTGGAATCGAGAGTTCGAACTGTTGAACTACTAAGTTGCTTTTTGTCATAATTACCTTGTAACAATTCGTGCTCTTAGTTTTTGTTCAATTAAGTTTTTCTCTAGTAAGATCTTTATTCAAAAAGGCAGTTTGATTTCTCAGCATATGGTGTTAGGGAAAAAGTAAATGCAACAGAATATTGTCTATAATTTTTTGTAGGTCATGTTTTGTAAAGGTCTGTATTAAAGCTTCGATTTTAAGTATGTATCCATATTTCATAGCTTCTCTTAAAAATACTTCTCAAAAATTATCAGCAAGTTATCGGAAGTAATTGAAAAAAATAATCATATAAGTCACATAATCACACAAATCGTGCATTCAATTATTATATAATATTGTTTGACATATGATATAGGTAATGCACGATAGACATTGTTATTCTTCAATGCCTAAAAAGGCACATGTGCGCACCCAAAAGTATAAAGATATATGTAAGATCTTTTATATTATATTTTTTAGTGATTCAATTACTTAAATCAATGTTAGTTGTAGTATCCAATCCTGAAGCATACGTAAACAAAATCACGGAAAAAACTTAGTTATGATATTGAATGATTACGTTGCGTTATGGGCACCGCAATACAATACTTAGATTACCTAACATAGATATTGCAAAGTCATGCTTATGTGACAGTACATTTTTCGGTAAAAAAATTGCTTTGATATTGGACAGTTTGTAAAGGTAAAAAATGGACGTTACGCAGCAGAAAAATAGAAATATTAAAGCTTAATAATTCACACTTTCATCTGAAAAAATATTTATGGAAGAAGTTAGTTATTGCTCGATTTGGTATCGAGTATAAGTTCCAAAGAAAGCTGATTTTCGATTTGGATGCCAGACGGTGTCTGTGGGTTGCTCATGGGAAATTATTGAAAGGTGCTCGGAAAGAAATTACGACTGTTTGTCTTGGCTCCTAAGGGGAACCAAACGATTTATGTTACAAAGGCTAAATGATGCAAAAAAGTAATTACTGGTCATTTTATACTTTATAAATAAAAAAGCCTTTAAAAACGAGATACATATAGTAACATTTGTTACTGAAAACTTCAGTATTCATAGCATTCAAAGTAATATTCAAACGTAACTGTGTCAGCGGTACCTGTTCTTAATCACTGACCTAGAAATGATTTATATGCAGACAGTTTCCACGCACCATATTGCTGTTTCAAACAATACCAATTTTGTTATAGATGAGATATAGCTTCTATGAGATATAGCTAATATTTTATACTAGCTTCTGGCAGCGGTTTCACCCGCGTCCCGTGGGAACTACTCGACGCATCCGGATAAAAAGTAGCCGATAGCCTTCCTCAATAAATGGGCTATCTAAAACTGAACCAGTAGTTCCTGAGATTTGCGCGTTCAAACAAACAAACTCTTCAGTTTTATAATATAGTATAGATAACGAACTTACAACTCGGAGTGCAATGTTCAAGTAATAGGTCGGAGATCTAAGTTAACAGCACCACTGGATATAATATCTTGCCGGCGTAACAGCACCTATCACAACTGTCATGATGTAAGCAAGTTGTTAATTGCTAACATAAATCGTGGGCCAACATTAAACGTTCCAGCAGCATCTTAGATTACAGCCGTTATTATTACGACTCACTAGTTAAATGAAGAACTATGTACGAACCGTTATACGATAATCTATTCCTACAATATAATAAAGAGAAAAAAAACCCTAAAGGCTCCGAAAATACTGCATCAATTTTAAAAACCTTTCACTGTTGGGAAGCTAGACTACCCCCGAGTAACATCTATACGCTATATTTTGTCTGAGTACTGGAAGAATTTCCCCCGGGAAGCGGGTGTAACCGCGGGAAACAGGTAGTGAATGATAATTAGGTCTATGGTGTACGTTTGCTTTGTTTCAACACAATCAATACATCCTCAATCATTACCTTGTTTATTAAAAACAAAGCGATGTATCCCTGACGTTTACTTCGCAAGTGTCAGTTCATGTCCAGCTACGGAAAGTGATGGTTTTATTCGAGATACTCATATGGAGCGCGTAAGTGATCTTCAATATATTACTGACTACTCGTGTATTCGCAGTGCATCCAGACACAGCTTTGACTTTTTGTTTTCAGGTCACCACTTATCTACTTATATTCTCCATGAATTTTCCGATCCAAAGTTTTCCGATAGAGAATGGATTTTCCGTGAAGTTTAATCCCATTTCTAAAAAAGAGGAATTAAGACCAAGACAGTTTGGCGCGTTGTTCGCGAAAATTCCTCAAGATTTGAAGAGCGAAGAGATCGCTAGACGAGAAATCTTGACCAAGACATATTACCCTGAGACACCTGAATTCCCATTAGGATACTCGAATCAAGTAGCCAAATTATTATTCCCTACGAAATATAATTCCAATACTCATAGTGAAAATATGACGGGATTATGGGTTGATCAAGTGAATTTTCTCAACCTGCCTATTGTTAGGCAGCCGTATGACAACTACAAAGTATTGGTGGCATCTGCGCCGCCGAATGTGCAGCTTGGAAATGACAATAAGCAAACGATCATATACGTGGTGTTCCCAGACGACGGCTCCACCGACCATGCTGTTAACAGTGTACCTGTGATATACTTCGTTAACGAAAAAAATGGCAAAATCAACGACGTGAAAAAGGGAGCTGACCCGATATTTATCGTTGATAGCAACCGAACCGTGACAGGACTTAAGAGTAAAGAAATATCAAAGTTCATCAGATTTAAAAATAAATGGACCAATCGTTTTGATTATAAGTTAACGCCTTAAATATTTAATGATTATTATTTGTTAGTGCCTTAGTGCGATATGCACGTCTTTAATTCTTGTTTGCCTGTTTTTTTTAATTTTAATAGTGCGTATAATCCGATGGCTAATAATTACGTATGTGTACATATTTATGGAATTATATACTTTTTGCTCAATTAGTGTTTAATTGATAAACATTTTATTTAATACGTTTATTTATCAATTGTAGAGTTATAATATAGAACACCATGTGAATATAGATAAATGATAAACAAAGGTTTCTTTTTTTCATTTCTAAAGCCTTATAAAGTGTACATAATAAAATGTGAGGAATTTTATCTTGTAGTTTGGGTATAGTGAACAAGTATGAAGCCTCATCAGGATTAAGGAGAAGTAGGTACGTATTTTTATCTCGTGTCATCACTTTTGATTCTGCGACAAGGAATGTAACCAAAGACTATAAAACCACTTTGGCTTTTTGGCACACCACCGCCGTGGCTTTATGAATGAAACACTAGTTAAAAGGTACCTAACACTAGTTAAAAGGTAAGAGACTAGTTACAAGGTGATGCGAACAGTAACATTAAGATTTTTATAACCTGGGTTTCGAATAAACAAAATGGCAAGTTAACAACACAGTCATATTTGAACTCCCACTCACACTGGGGCAAGGTACCCTTTTTGTTGTCATAAAATATTTATTTAGCTAAATTGCTTCTAAATACAAATAAGATTATTTTTAGATTACATGGATTTTTTTATTCATGTATACATGTGTATTTTGTAGTTTGTACAGTATTATAGAAGTTTATTCAGGCACAGATAACTTTTATAAATAGTTATGAGTCAGAGCCATCTATGAGATGTGATCGAGATCAGTTAGTATTTAGAATATGCCTTCCGTTCAGAAATATGTATGGTCCAACGTCGTAATTCATCAAATGCTTAGAAACTTAGTGTATAGATGGCGCTGCGGCAGTTATTGTATGTGTATTCCATAAAGAGGTAAAATTGTTTGTAAAGTTTGATTGTAGGGGGTTAGCCTCTGGAAGTAATGAACCAATTTTAAAAATTGTTTCACTGATAGAAAGCTACATTATTCATGAGTACTATATTTTATCCGGGTACGGGTAGTATTTTCCAAGGGAGTGAAACCGCGGGAAAACGGCTTGTAGTCTATACATCAAAGGGTTTAAATACCCCGTTTATAAAAACTATAAGATTAATCTAAGTAACCCGAATTTTATAAAAGCTCCTCGAGGTCTCAGATTTTGATTAGCGGACAAAACCAGTAAAATGTGTAAAGGCCCGTTTACACATTGCGATTTCATTGTTCGTTGCTTGTCATTTTATTGCAGCAAGATGCTACTTGCACTGTGTAAACGTAATCGTGCAATAGGTAAAGGTTGCCTGTCAAATATTCCTGCAATAAAATGACAAGCAACGGGCAATGAAATCGCAATGTGTAAACGGGCTTTAAAGTTTAGAAATAACGGTTTCTAGGACCTATATTTTTCTTCACCCCCCGTTTTGTATAGTAGCAGATGAAAGTAAAAATAATCCTTTAAAAATAAGTGCTATGTTCATTCACCGTTTTGTACATATATTTTGACCGGAAGCAAAAGCCACTATAGACACGAGAACGCAAACACAATTTTGACAACACAACCCGACTTGTACACAAAATTGTTTTACCAGAAACCGTTTTCGTTTTTCCTTCCGATAAATAAACAGCTTATGCGGAACGGTAATGTCGTGAGAACAGCCGTAACAGTATTCGGATTATGACGAAGTGGGGTAAACAGATACCGCCTCTCGATATGTACACCACAAACCATTTATGTTCGAGTTTTTTGCAGATTATTTTTAGTCCTAGTTATCGATAAGAACTCGTGTGTGGTACAGTCGTTATCCATATTCCTTTACTACTCTTGATTCATTTATTTAACATATATTTACATTTTTATATATTTCTTAAACCAAAAAACTAATAAAAATAGTGTCCCACCGGCATCGGGAACATGGTCCACGCTACCGGCGGTAGGGCTCCATAGAGAGAAACCTCCTGACGATGCGTGCCGTGTCCAGAAGTACAGCTTTATGCATCAAGCGCTTGATCCAACCGTCTAACGAGAGCCTCCTTAGGTGTAAGTCAAGGCTCTTGGCTATTATGCCATGACTGCAGAATCCACATGCCAAATGTCGACAACCTCATGGGCTAAATTAAGATATTTATTACTACTCTTATCTTTATGAAAACTACATCTCAAAATTGATAAACCTACGACTATAGTCCCAAAAATGTTTGCTCGGACGAATGTTAGTAACTGCGGCTGCGTGCATCGTGAATACGCAACTGTAATGGGTCTTGGTCTAGGGCTCTTTACACAATGGAACGTGCCCATTTCGACCGCTCACAGATATAAGCAAACCAGGTCTCTTGATCCCTCGTTGTTGACAGAATATCATCAATTAGTGACCCACACAAACATTCGATAGAGGGGCCTTAAAAATGATTTTGTATTTCGCTGAACGAAAAGTTTCAATGATAAAAGTGAGAGATTGATATAAGGTGCTACGCTAAGTTATAGTAGTAATTATCAAATTTTCTAGCTTCAAGCTTTGACGGTAGTATACACTATAAACATTACTAAGAACTCCTGAAGATCAATGAAAACAAGTCAAACAAAAAACAGATGTCGATTTTGAAAAGTGATAAAATGACTTCGCGAATCTCCTAACTTTATTATTTGAAATCTTTTATCCTTATTCGATTTTTTATTAAGTAAGATTCCGTTAAAAAAATAACCACTATAAAAGACTCCGGTAGTAAAGTTCTGGTCTAGTACACGAGCAATTCATATAAATTGTATTCCAATAGAATATACGTTTTTCGATAACAAACCAGATGTAGTTGTTACTGTTACACTGTGTGATATAACAACTGTATTTGTATGCTTTCATCTGAATTCCAATGATTTGCTATTATTATGCGATCAAATTTTTTATGTTTTCTTTTTTATTAAAAAAATATAATTTTAGTTGAAAAACAACTGTATTTGTATGCTTTCATCTGAATTTCAATTGTTTGTTATGCAATTAAACCTTTTATTTTGTTTTTTTAATATTAAAATATATTTTTAGTTGAAATATTGCGGAAAATTCTTTTGTTTTTCAGTTAGTAGTTCAGGTTACAGACATTGCAAGGCTTGCACGTCAAATGGCGCACAATGATTGCCCCTGCTTGAGGCGTAAGCACGTGTTGATCAATTATCATCATCTGCCGAGCCTTTTCCCAATGGGGTCGACTTCCACTGTAACCCGATGCAGCTTCCGAGCTGGAGTAGTCGCCCAATGTAAAACACTGGTTGTGTTTTACATGGGGGAATGCTTCTCTGACCTCCACAACCCACAACCCGGGCAACCCATACTCCTTGGTAAGACTAGTTATCAGACTATCTGGCTTAAACTACGTCATTGGGTCGTAATTATTTCCAATAAATATGATTTTAGATACAGCAGTAATCTTATTGCTTTACTTCATTTTGTATGAAACTATGCTGTTGACAATCTTTCTTACCCTTACTTTGGCTGCACTGTTGGGTGAACAATTTTACAATTACTTCCAATGACTGATTTTGAGAACAAGCTTCTAAGCTATGTATGTGAATATTTTAATTTCAGTCTACACCACTTATTTCTTTCAAATGTTTGTCGTTTATTGCTTAGATTGCTTTTCTTATACCAATCCTATCAGTTAAATAGGATTCCGGACTAAAATACACCTCAGTTGAAGATTTGAAAGCAAAGGAGAGTGAGGGGACATCTTGGAATTAATTTCCATGAAAATACGTAGGTTTAATGGCCTAGAAGCGTTTAAAGCCCTTTCACCGTTATTGTGCTCTCCAATCTGTATAGATGGAATGGATAGTTCAACGCTTTACTTAAATGGGAATACGTTTTGTATTCGCGTTTAAAATATCATCTACCTAGCCTTTTCCCAACTATGTTGGGGTCGGCTTCCAGTCTAATCGGATGCAGCTGAGAACCAGTGTCTTACATGGAGCGACTGCCTGTCTGACCTCTACAACTCAATTACCTGGGTACCCTGGCACCCCTCGGTAAGAGGTTGTCAGACTTTCTGGCTTCTGGCTACCCCGTACGGAGTAAGCCCAAAGATGTTCAAATGACAGCGGGACCCACAGTTTATACACGGAAGAACTCGCTATGACAAGATGGTCACCCATCGATGGACCGACCGCGCCAAGCGTTGCTTAACCTTATAATTGATCGATCCGCGCGGCTTTGACTTAGCCACGAGCTCGTGTTTAAAATAGTGATCCAAAAATCTATTTCTCTAGGTCAGATTATGCTGGGACTAAAAGGTTTCAAAGGTCTTTTGTCGCTTTTAGCACGCAGCCGGGTATTATGGTGCACTCTGTCTTAATAGTGATAGATGAGGTTTTGCTGCGGGGTCCCAGTGGGTGCAACTAGCTTGAAGTAACATTTTTGTCTTGACAGATCACTAATTTGATTGATGCATTGTCACGGATTTGATAATGGACTGACGCTGATGGTTATTTGATAAAGGACCCATTTAATTTTATTTAAAATAAAATGCTGAAAAACTGGTTTTATTATATCGAATTTGTTGTTTTTCTTTATCGAATATTTATACTATTATTGCACGTATATTTCTTAAAATATGTTCAATACTACAAAATTAACAGATTGATTCATTACTATTTTGGGCCAAATGCAACGATAGGTTATATTATACATATTTTTCATAGTGTATGTGTGCGCCGCGCCGTGATAATGTATGTGATCTTAAATCCATGAGTCGTAAATTGAAAATTGTGAAGGGCAAATTAAAGTATTTATTAACAAGAATTATTGTAAACTAGCTGAGCCGACGGACGTTGTCCTGTCTTATATAATTATAATGAATAAATATTAAATTCGAATTGTGTCAATATTATGTCAAACATCATGACATTAGGTACAGTAAAAAAGTTTATATTTTACAGACGACAGCACATCAAGTTAGCAAAATCTGTCAAATTCCTTCAATAGATTTTCAAACTTATTACAATAGTAGAAGGTCAATGTTCTATTGGTAAAATTTAAGGTGGAAAAGATAGACTAGAAATAATTTTATATGGTGGTTGAGTTTTCTTGAATTTCCTAATTTTGCGTCACTCTTTTTCAAGTCTTTACCACATAAGAACCTTCTCCTGGCAATAATAAACACAACAAAAAATAATTAGCGAGATCTGTCCAACCGTTCACGCGTGATGCCGTCACCAAAGGAAATTGGAATTTATTTTTATATATATAGAAGACTAGCTTCCGCCAGCGGTTTCTCGCGCTTCCCAAGAGAACTATTTACCGTACCCGCATAAAAAGTAGTCTATATGTTACTCTGATACATAAGCTATATTACTGCCAAGTTTCATCAAAATCCGTCCAGTAGTTTTTTCGTGAAAGGGTAACAAACATACATACATCCATTCTCACAAACTTTCGCATTTATAATTATTAGTAGGATGTAGTGGGAGGTAGGATATACAGATGAGAAAAATACAACAAAAAGAACGATAAAAATAATTATAGCTAGCTAACGGATACCACGTGACTCCCATGGAAAAGAAATACAAACATTCGGGCAGCAAAAAATAACTTCATTTTCATACAAATATATGAATAACAAAGTTATAATTTTAGATTTCACACGTTTATTGTATGGGGATCCTCTTAATATATATATTTTTTAATTTTTAGTATTTGTTGTTATAGCGGGAACGGAAATACATAATTTGTGAAAATTTCGTGATTGTTAGACACTTCTATTCATAGACGATATATTATTGTTACCGCAATAATAAAAAAAAACCGGCCAAGTGCGAGTCGGACTCGCACACGAAGGGTTCCGTTCCATTATCTATGAAAAATAAATGAACTCATTACCTACAATTAGCCAAAACACAAACTTTTCTCGACAACAAAAGATAACTTTGTTTTTCATACAAATATATGAATAACAAAGTTATAATTTGCAGTTACTGAAAAAGTGCTATATCTCAAAAACTACTGACTGTATCTTGTTCAAACCAATTTTGGTTGGTAGTTTTTATTGAGATCTATAACATATATTTTTTTCAGATTTTTCACTTGTAGGTTTAAGAATTACAAGGGGGGACACACATTTTGGCACTTTGGGAGTGTCTTACTCTAAAATGATTGACTTTAGGAAAAAATGGTTTTAGAAACCTCAGTACATTTTTAAGACCTATCCATAGACACCCCACACGTATAGGTTTGATGAAAAAAAATATTTTTTGTTTCAGTTTCATGTATGGGGAGCACCCCCTAATATTATTATTTTTATACAAAAATCGTAAAAGCGGTTCATATAATACACCTACCTACCAAGTTTTAACTCTGTAGTCCAATAGTTTCGGAATAAAGGGTTGGACATACGGACAGACAGACAGACAGACAGACAGACAGACAGACAGACATGACGAATCTATTAGGGTTCCGTTTTTTGCCATTCGGCTACGGAACCCTAAAAATACTGATGCAACAAACGTGATTGTTATGTAATATCTGGCTGTTTTATAAATAATGGCCAAGACCCTTCGTGCTCGAGTCCAGCTCTCGTACTTGGCTAAGCTTTTCAGTCTCCTAAGGTTCTGCATTTAATTTGACCCTGTCTTAACTTTCTTGTAAACAGTTACTGGGATGTTGTTTCTTGTCTGAGCGCGGTGAACTCTTAAAGTAAAGAAAAGCTCTCCGTCGCGAACATATCTTGTTACCCATTATTTTATGCTTCAGGTTTTCCTATTTTAATGGTAACTGCCAGCTACAATGTAAGTTTGATTATTTACTTTAACGCCAGTATTTTGTAAACAGCATTAATTCAAGCGCATGCACAAGATTAATAAATAAATTCACAAGGTTTGGGTATATGACCCCTCCCGTTGTGGGTGACAGCGGAAGGGAGTGTCAGACTTTTACTGACTAAAACCCACCGTGTTCCTTCGGGAGCCCTTTGTGTGCCAGGGCCGCGGTAACTCTTTCGAACAACCCGCAGCCCCGACGGGCTCTGGTCCTATTATGACCCCCTCCACTAACAATATTGTTTTTAGAGGCTTTAAATTGAACCTTCAATTAATCTAACAGCAACAGTAAAGTTAACTGACAAGTTTACAATATCGGTTTAATTTGTCGACATTGTAAGTTAAAATAACAAGTTACTTCCCCACTGACAGCTGAATTTTACGATCCTCGTGTGAAGTTTGCTGAGTAATAAAATAATCTGGACTAGATTCGGTCGTAAACTGAAAATCCTTAATAAATATTCGCAAAACCGTTCCTTCTAATGACAGTTTAGGTTTAAGCCCAATGTTCGCAGCTACGGAACAAAAAAATAGCACAAGGGTTCGCGCATTTTGAATAATTTCAATAGTGGAAATATTATCTATACTTATAATAAATCTGTAGAGAGGTCAATTCTGTACATGAAATATATTTCCAAAATAACTATCAGGGGGTGATTAGGGATCGATACTGATGCCAAAAATGCAATCAGTAGAATTTTTGTCTGTCTGTCTGTCCGTCTGTCCGTCTGTCTGTCTGTCTGTATAACCGTCATAGAATCAAAAACTACTGGACGGATTTTGATGAAACTTGGTACAATTATTATTCATACTCCTGAGCAGGTTATAGCATACTTTTCATCACGCTACAATCAATGTTGTGAAAACGGGAGAAATTATGACGACCCGTTGTCGCTGGCATAAGCGACATGATCCGCGTACGAAGTCGCTGGCAGAAGCTAGTCTNTTTGATGAAACTTGGTACAATTATTATTCATACTCCTGAGCAGGTTATAGCATACTTTTCATCACGCTACAATCAATGTTGTGAAAACGGGAGAAATTATGACGACCCGTTGTCGCTGGCATAAGCGACATGATCCGCGAACGAAGTCGCTGGCAGAAGCTAGTTTTAAATATATTTGTATTTTATGTTATAATTAGTAATTGGTCCATATGGCTTTTGACTCAATAAATAATAATAATAGTTTAGGATTTTGAAGCAAAAGTCCTTATGGCTATAAATACTTAGCCAAAGACCGACTTTCAATCCACTTTTGCTTTCTCATTCACCTTCATTAAAGTAAAATATATTCACAGCAAAAATATAAAAAAAAAACCGTGGAACCATTTATTAAAAACTGCAATTATTTTATAAGCGCTTGTCGTATTACTTTTCTTTTTAATTGACATCGTATATAAGAGGCAACTTTGCCTTCTCGTGCTATCCTTTATGAACAAACTGACTTCGAAGTTAGTTGGTATGGCACTAACAAACTTGACCAGACCATTATATTTCAGTAGTTATGTAATATGGCTTAACAGTGACATTTTAAAACGTCCGTATTGAATGGAATTTTGCTTGTTAGCAGTTTCGTTAACGTTCGGAAAAATTCAAATAGCTATAGAATTCTAGTTTTTTTTCGTAATCCTCTTAATAACTTAAGAAAATTAGAAGTTCGATTCAGTAATAACCACAAAACGTATGACTAGCTAACTTAGGGAGGTCAAATGATCAAATATTTTGTAATGTCATTCGAAATGCGGCCAATAGGTACTCAAAGTGACCATCTAAATAAAGATATATACTCATAAATATTCAAATTAACGCAATAATGATTCTATATTAGGTCGTTCATGTTTTTTAAGTACAAATGGTACATAATGTGGAAAGAAAATTTTGAGGTGCAACAAGTGTTACGTTACCCTGTGTCAGGGTCAGGTATTTTGTTATTAAAATTACAGAAATATAAACCGGTTTTATCTTTATATGACTATGACATGAAAAAAACATGATTAATACAGTTTTACCGCCTTATTATTTATATGAGAGATTCCTGCTATTAAAGGAAAATGATAGTTATAAGAATATTTCTAACATGACGAGGGATAGGTCTACGCCTCTGCCTTCATCAACCGTCTAGAGTGGAGTCGCTACAGTAGGGTTAATAGCCCCGCTCTGAAGCTGGATGCCTCCTGGTAAGTGGTGATTGGAACAGGGATGCAGGGCAAGCGCGTAATCTGAGATTAAACTGCAGCAACTCATGAACGGGTTAAGATGCCTTTCTTCCTCCTTGATCATTTCATGTCTCCGGTGTCCCCTTGTTGCAATCTACGCGACTAGTTCCCGGGGGCCCGGTAAGTGAGCTGGCTCCACTTGCCATTTTTACATCTATAGTTATTATATTGTTATCGGCAGCTGTCATAGTTCCCGTAGTTTCCCCATTTCTAGTTCATTATAATCCCATCACAATAGCTCAAGTATTTTTTTCGCTATCTAGCTAGTTTAACAGTATAGTGTATAACAGGGACAATAATCGCCGGTTATGTGTCATCGTTACCACTTAATCAAAGTTGTCTCAAAAGGGCTTCAGCGTGTTAGCTTCGGTCCCGAGAATTCCTTCCAAAAATCTTGGATTTAATAGTCTAGTCCAGCGGTCGGCAACGCGCGGCCCGCGGGCCGAATGCGGCCCGCGAACGTCTTCGTTGCGGCCCGGGAAGGTTTTGTAAATATGTCTTAATAATAT
>NWSH02000323.1:16381740-16399184 GCA_002382865.2 Heliothis virescens | reverse complement strand
CCTGAAGGAGACGTAAAATAAAAATTTTCGCTTTTCCCTGTTAATTTGCAATGACAGATGAGAATGATTATTAATCTAAAAACGTGACAGATTGTTAGTGGCCAATAGAATACAAAGAGTATTAACACAATTACCGTACTAGCTCATCGGGAGAAGGCGCGACTGCTAATTTACAGTTTCAAACAGCTATTGTGACTAAACTAGTGAGTAAAAAAAAAAAGTTTCTTTGGGAAAGTTGTTTGTAATCATGGGTAGAATCACGTGTTCAAGTATCGGTCACTAATTACCAGTCACCCTATATAAAGCTTCAGTTTGTCATTTACGTCAATGTTTTTTTTAAAGAATTGAAATGAGAATTTTAAATAGAAGACCAGAGCAAAATTATTATGTAAAAAATTACAGCTCCAGCAGCTGAGGTGTCTTAAAATTAAATACGGGAGGTGTACACGCTCGACTGCTAGTAAATTTTCCGCCTCACGCTACGGTAAAAACGCGCCGCACTACCCGACCACGGGTAATGGCACTTTTTACGGCCCTGCACTGTAATCAGAAGGAAGAAGGATTGTATCTATTATGGCAGTCTACATATGTATACAATGCATATGATTTTCCATTTTCCTGTACATTTCTACCAGTAAGCCATTGATTCCTTTCTTTGCCACTTTCCCCGGTGCTTTTATGCCCGTATTCATCTCATACCGAGGATACGTTTCAATGCACCTATTTTACTTTACCGGTCAACTTTCAGGGTGAATATTATCGTTTTGATGTCAACTGCTAGAAAATTCTACGTTCACCTTTTCACCTTTATTCCCGTTCTATTTTTCCCTCCTATAATATTTGTTGAGACACTTCATCGATAGAAGTTAGTAAACGAGAAAGATACTTTACAATAGTGTGCGACAGTGTTATAATTCTTAAGAAAGTCGCGCAAACTAAGCTTCTATTCGTTTTTTTTAATATACCTTGTAGGCATAATGTCTGAAATACTAAAGATAAATATTGAGAGACTGTTATTAAAGTACTAGCACAACAATATATTTAGGTTTTTCTTTCATAGAATAGTTTTAACGAAATTGGTAATATATTTTCTTTATGAGATAATATTTTAGCTTTACCTGCGTCCGAAGGAATTAGAGGCTGAAGTAAAGTAGGTGGCGAGCGAACCTTCGAGAGGAACAATATACCACAAAGGTTTTAAATGTACTTTTTATGAATTTTAATAGAATATGAGATCATTATTTTTTATGCTTAAAAGGTTATTTACAGCTATACTACTTTATGCTAAGTTCGTGAAGTACTTAGCTAAGTTATGTTGTTTTGCGGCACCCTATTAAGTGTTTTAATAGTTTGTAAAGTAGCTCTTTTATTCACCCGTTATTTTTGTGTTTGCAGAGGCATCCGTTAAGGGTTTGCAGAAATGTTCTATTATTATTTTTGCTTGGAAGTTACTTATACTTCATATTGTTTATGACTTTCCCTATACCTAAGGCAACTCTTGTGCTGAGTGCTCGCTCTAAAAGCCGACGAATATACGAGATATGTGGTCACGCTGTAAAAAATAATTAATGTTGGCGACAAACTTAGCTATTTAGGGAGAAGCTCGTAAAGCCTGAAGTTTTACCCGTCAACCCTCTGAGTACTGCGCAACTTTCCACGATACCAACGTTATGACGTCACGCGAATGACGACCTAATACAAAGTTTATTAATGAACATCTTTCTAAATTTACTATTGTTATAATTACTTTAATTATTATAGCGAACTTAACATACATCATTATTTCAGATACGCAAAATAAATCTGTCCGGATTAGTTATGTAAATCTTATTTTAGACTGACTAACACATGTCTGTGAAATACTATTCTTTAAGTAGCTCATGGAGAATAGTTAATTCATTATTATGTCAGATGGATGATACGATTCTCCATTTTCTATAATCTTGTGCACCCCTGACATTTTATGCTAAGATCTTTATTCTAAAATGTTTTAAAGTCACATTGGAACTGAGTCAAACTGCCAAGCGCACCGAATTACGCAAAACGCGCTGAATAAATGAGACTTTAAACTGTTACAATAATAAATCTAGTAGGTTCGGTGCAAAAAAACATTCGCCACACGCGACAAAGGAGTTTACATAAATTTCAACTTCACCCCCACATTCCCGGCAGCAGACTCTGCATCCTAAGGGAAATGTATATATGGACCAATATAAGGTCCTAGTCTCTGTGAATATGTTTCTCGCTCTAACATAAGTTAATTTTCGACATGGCTTTCAGTTCACCTGTGCCCGCCCGTGAGCCTTCACTTGCTATTATTTTTAAGAAAAGTTAATACAGTGTCCTCCGCATATTTTGCTGGCTATTCGATAGATATGTTGCAGTCAAAACTCTTAACCAGTCAAAACTACTATTGACTAGCAAAATCAGTCAAAACTACTTTTGACCATAAGCTTTAGTCAATAATAGTTTTGACTAAAATAACAGTCAAAAGTACTTTTGCCCAATGGCGTTGGTTAAAACTACTTTTGACCAAGAGATTCCGTCAAAAGCAGTTTTGACTGGTTGTATCAGTCAAAACTCTTAAAAAGGTAAGGTGGTCGATAAAAAAAAATAACGACAAACGCACATATGAACTTTTATATTACTAGTTTGCAGCATGCAAGCAAGCATGCATCATTCAGCAAGCATGGTTTCTGTCATGGCTCCGGCGCTGCAGGGCTCCGGCGGTCCCACGCGAATTTATCGTCGCAGATAGGTTTAACGCTCACCACCGCAGCTTCGGCTTGCTGGCCGGCAGTGCCGGCCAGCCTCAGCCGCGGTAGCGAGTGTTACAACCACCTGCTCCTCAACTCGCGGCCCGCCTCGCCCCTCCGCGCCTACGCGATTTTGAATTACACTCTAGGGGTAGGACAGACAAGACTACGTGGAGTCGGATTTACAGCGATTCGTTTCTGCCATTAAAACCTGACTTTTAACGATGTTTTAGGACATTTATTTTATAGCAATAAATAAACATTCGGAATAATACACATTATTCAACATAATACTAAGAACATTCTAATTTAGGTCATCACTATCACATCATTCACATCTAACGAGTTAATAGCACTTTTGACTGATGCTTTATTTCAGTTAAAACTACTTTTGACCAAGAGCGTCAGTCAAAACTACTTTTGACTAGTCAAAAGTACTTTTGACCAATAATTTTCAGTCAAAATCNCACAAAGGAGTTTACATAAATTTCAACTTTACCCCCACATTCCCGGCAGCAGACTCTGCATCCTAAGGGAAATGTATATATGGACCAATATAAGGTCTTAGTCTCTGTGAATATGTTTCTCGCTCTAACATAAGTTAATTTTCGACATGGCTTTCAGTTCACCTGTGCCCGCCACTGAGCCTTCACTTGCTATTATTTTTAGGAAAAGTTAATACAGTGTCCTCCGCATATTTTGCTGGCTATTCGATAGATACAACAGTGTGTAGCGTACATGCTTACACTTTACACAAATACCTACACTGTAGTGTGATAGTATGCACATAAATTGTTCCACTACTTATTCCAGCCCACTTTTACGAAAATTCAAGTGCCTGCCAGCTTTTAACGAAATGCGACACCATTCCAGAGGAAACGTCGTCCAAGAAAAAACAACAACTCGAAGATAATTTACCGGATCAAAAGGTTACGAAATTCCAAAGTTTAAGGCCCTATAAAAAGCCTGAGTGAATAATGAAGCTCCTTGATAATAATTCAAATGATAAGGGAGATCCGTGACGAAATTGAGGCTTCGCCCCGTAATCTTCTTATCGGGAAAAAGTCAAGGCGAGCGGGTTCAGGGTTGTCTCCCGTCCCCATATCAATCGTCAGCAGAATACTGGCGACGTCATAACTCTCACATCAATTTGGTTCAAATCTATCGCCCACTTGCCGCCGCGTGACGTCACTAAATCTACTAGCTGTAACAATTTCACGAATATAGGGAATTCGTTTATGTTAGTTTTATTTACAGGAGCAGCGGTTTACAACTCAGTGGGTACGTTATTGCATTACATGAAACTGGAAAAATATATTGATGTCATATGGGCTTAAATTAGCAAGCATAGCGCTTTCGGGTAATAGTGCCTTTGCCGCCTTAATAACTGGTTTAGCTCATAAGCATTATTTTTTTGTTACGAGCATTATGAAACTATTTCTAACACTTGTGTTTTAAAGTTGAAAGTTAGAAAATGAGTAAAAATTAATAAGTACGGTTTGTTAAATGACTGGTATTGGAAAAGCCGCCCGAAAAAAAGTTTAAATGTGTTCGCATTTGCAACCCCTTCGAGGGACCGACTGATGTGGGATAAACCTGCCCAACTTTCCTTTGTATACTCGTCTTAAAGTAAGAAACCTTTTAATAATACGAACAGCTTTTGTGTAACTGTTTGATTGTTCGTTTATAATAAAATACAGCCTTTAACTTTGTTGATATTTTAATTTGAAGAATTCTAACATGGTATGGACGTTTTGTTATATTGTGAATGGGGAAATGGCTCAGAGATATATTTTAGTCAAATATCAAGGTATGTTTTCATCAGGATTGTTANGCGTGACGAAATTGAGGCTTCGCCCCGTAATCTTCTTATCGGGAAAAAGTCAAGGCGAGCGGGTTCAGGGTTGTCTCCCGTCCCCATTTCAATCGTCAGCAGAATACTGGCGACGTCATAACTCTCACATCAATTTGGTTCAAATCTATCGCCCACTTGCCGCCGCGTGACGTCACTAAATCTACTAGCTGTAACAATTTCACGAATATAGGGAATTCGTTTATGTTAGTTTTATTTACAGGAGCAGCGGTTTACAACTCAGTGGGTACGTTATTGCATTACATGAAACTGGAAAAATATATTGATGTCATATGGGCTTAAATTAGCAAGCATAGCGCTTTCGGGTAATAGTGCCTTTGCCGCCTTAATAACTGGTTTAGCTCATAAGCATTATTTTTTTGTTACGAGCATTATGAAACTATTTCTAACACTTGTGTTTTAAAGTTGAAAGTTAGAAAATGAGTAAAAATTAATAAGTACGGTTTGTTAAATGACTGGTATTGGAAAAGCCGCCCGAAAAAAAGTTTAAATGTGTTCGCATTTGCAACCCCTTCGAGGGACCGACTGATGTGGGATAAACCTGCCCAACTTTCCTTTGTATACTCGTCTTAAAGTAAGAAACCTTTTAATAATACGAACAGCTTTTGTGTAACTGTTTGATTGTTCGTTTATAATAAAATACAGCCTTTAACTTTGTTGATATTTTAATTTGAAGAATTCTAACATGGTATGGACGTTTTGTTATATTGTGAATAGGGAAATAGCTCAGAGACATATTTTAGTCAAATATCAAGGTACGTTTTCATCAAGATTTTTGTTATTCAGACTAACTACTAAATGGAATAGCGGGAAACGTTCGCGGCTAACGCATAGTATACAGGACGAAATATCCCATGAATTCGTACGTTCCGAAAGAGAGGCGGGTTATGCGACAGTTTTGGAAAATAAAGGTGAAAAAAAAAAGACAAAAATAACTCCAGGACGGGTCGATTTGTTTCAGAAGGCATTTGAAAGTTGCAACGATGAGTTAAAAGTCACGTACCCAGGAAGGCACAGAGTACAATGGGGCAGGAAATGAGATCTCCACGATCACGGTACAATGAATGTCTTTTATAATTGAGGGAGATAATGTACCTACTACATAAGGATTTCTTTATAATTTATCCGTTATTATTAATTTGATTGACCTCAATATTGCAGTAGAGCATTATAATTATAAGATATTTTTGTATTATGCACTTAGTTTATTTTGTATATACATGTTTATACTATGCTCCACAAAACCGTTTGCATAGTTTGTCTGTGGGGTCATTTAATTTATTTCAAAACTAAATCATTTTTTGACAAGTATTAATGTAAAATGAGTTACTATTCTAAAAACTNCCATGTTATTGCAGTAGAGCATTATAATTATAAGATATTAGGTAGATTTTTGTATTATGCACTTATTTTATTTTGAGATATTATGAGCTGGTTCCATTGGGTATATGTTTATCCTATGCTCCACGAAACCGATTGCATTGTTTGTCAGCGGGGTCTTTTCATTTCTTTTAAAAATAAAAAAAAAACTGTTTTTTTTCACCCGGTTATTGGTTGAGAAGACATGGTACTCTTTTTTACCAAGCTTTCGGTCTCTATATTAATTACTTATTCTAGAAATTATAATTCTTATTCTCGATTCGTTGGATTCTTTTTTTTAACTAAATGTAAAGCATTTATTTTCTGCGTTATTTTATTCCCAGGACATAGTGAAATACTTATGATAGCAAAGTATTAATGTAAAATCAGTTACTATTCTAAAAACTACAAACTGAATGTAATTTATTATTGCCTACCTATTGCTCATTGTTCACCTTTCATAGCAATGCATTTCCCTTTAAGCATTTTATTCATTGTAAAACTGTAATGGGAAATATGTATGTTTGCGAACTACAAAAGGAATCAGGTTGACAGAATAATTAATTCAGGCTTCATTGTAACCAGTGTGTTTGTTCACAAAGCTTTATTGAAAAGCAATAACAAATTACAGCATATAGAGTACGAAAAAGGAGAAAAACAAAAAACAGTTGGGTTTGACCAAACCCGAAATGATCAACAAATGCTTTAACAGCCGCCATCAATCACTTACAAAGCCACATAATTCAACAGTACAAAAGAAACACAATAAAAATATACTAAAATTGCTTCTTTTCGTGTTAAGGGTTATTTTGTAACCACACTTAAATAAACAGGGGTGTCATTAGGCCTTGAGTGATAAATTTAGAGGGAGCCAATGAGCCCTCATGACAACGATGTTGCGTCGCAAAGTCGAGAACGATTTTAATTAGTAAGTGTACTCGTTAAAAATAGATTGATTGACAAACATGATTACAAAAAAACTTATACAACTGACATAATACTCTCTTATTATAATTTGATTTCGAAACTTCAGTATTTCGATGTAAATAGTTTCGAATTTCATACGTTAATAAATTCGACTGCGCGAAATTACAAAATTTATTTTTCCGAAACTAATGACCCGACATGTCAGATTTCCAATTTGATAGGTTGAATAATCAAAATTGCGGTTGTTAGGGTTCCGTGGCCGAATGGCAAAAAATGGTACCTTTATAGATTCGTCTTGTCTGTCTGTCTGTCCGTCCGTATGTGACTGTCACTTTATTCCGAAACTATTAAGCCTACACAAAAAACTTTGCAGGTAATTTTATCATATTAACAGCTTTACGATTTTCATACAAAAATAAAAAAAAAAACATAATATTAGAGGGGCTCCCCATTCATGGAAGTGAAAGTAAAAAAAAATTGTTTCATCAGGCCTATTAATACCTATGTACCTATGACCTATAATTTTTGGATTTTCTGTCGTTAATAAGAGTAGACTTAAATGACTTGTCTTTAATGGAGCTGTTTCTAAATGAATTGTAAGTTTCAGATCTACAAATTTCAGTTGGAAATAACGCTTTGTAAGCTTTCCAGGCTCAAAGGGTACAAACAGTACAAAATCGATGCGCCCCTATCCTCGGCCCAACCGCAATAAGAGTACCTTTAATCGATCGACTCCCAGAACCCTTCGTGTGGAAAATAATATACTCGTATGCCAAACTGAACGTAAAACCCCGTAATTTTATTTAAAGAAGGTACACAAGTACCCCGCCAGTCATAAAAGTAAAAAATCTCAGCATTTCATAGTCTTTATGACCTTGACCGACTGTTTTGTACCAAAGTCGGTCAAAGTTAAAAAGCCTTTTCGGAGGCTACGAAAGAAAGGGGTAGAGGGCGCGGGGATTGGAGATAAGCTTCGTGAGGCACTAGCCCTGACCGCGGCTACGCTTACATAATAGTTTTCAGTATAATTAATTATATTTGATCCGGGAAGAATACATTCTTGCTTTGAATTATTTAAACGTATTATATTGAAAATTGTGGTTACGTAACAACGCCATGAGATACAGCTCAGTACCAAACTGGCGAATGAATCCAAATCTGTTGACGTGAACGTGAATAAAAATATTTTAATAAATGATTTCTCAATTTATTCAATTATTTCAAAACTGCCTCTGCTTTCATAAATAATTTCCATGTCGACATTCATAACAGTCTGACATTGAAGCCTTGCCTTCCTACGCTCATAAGACAGAAAATAGATTCTAACCTATGTTGAAAAAAAAAGCCAATTTCGTAAAAATGGAAGCGAATTATGTACAAAACTTTCCACGTATGACCGAAGACCAAATAAAATAATATCAGGCAAAATTAGCATTACATATAACGAGATGAGATGCATTGGATCTTTCCTAACCAAGGGCGCTAACTACACTACAATTTCACCACCATTTGTGTCACAACGACTGGCTTTGTGTTTTGAAAGGCAAATTTAATTGTAGGACTTGGATGTCTTTTGCACGTCACCTTTGGCGGCCATAACGGTAGTCGGAGGCCCGAAATACTGAACACCTGATGATTGTCAGTATTCTGAATTCTTTTACTTCTGGGTTATTTTATTGTTAAGTACTATTTTTATAGGTAAAAAAACTAGCTTCCGCCAGCGTTTTGTGGGAACTTCTCCGCGCAACCGGATAAAAGTAGCCTATAACCTTCCTCGATAAATGGGCTATCTATCTAATAACCACAATATCTCGGCAATAGAAGATAAGAAACGTGCACCTTATGCGCTTAATAGTTTGCTGGCAGACTTAAGACAAGAAAGTGGTAAAATAATGTTTAAAATTTAGTAAAAAAAAATAAATGTATAAAATAATTAAGTAGTTATACTGATTGATGTGTAAAACATGCGGCGCAACAGCCACAGTCAAACAGCTATACAGTTTTTGTCTTCTATCTGCCGTCATTTCGTATACATACGTAACATTCTCCCTAGCCATCTAGACTTTCACACAATCCATCCATCGTTGTTTATACACATTCATGCTCATGTCATAGAATGCAATAAGATGTGATAAAACGCAGGTGGTTTTAACGTAGTTCGTATATATAAGAGTCGAACATTCTCTTCAGCTCCTCTCACAGAAGAAGAGGTGAGTGTTGTTGATGAATTTCTTCCAAAAAAGACAGAAACATTGTAAGGTTAGATTATTAATTATTTTATGTTACGAACGGGATTAGCCTTTTGTTGTTTTAGTACTTATTTTGTTATTTAATTTTTAATAGATGTTAAGTTCTTTAGTTTTGTAATTTTTAGGTATTTCTAAAATCATAAGACCACATTATCGCATTGGGTGTAAGCCTGTAATGATATTGTATGGTGAGATAATAAATAAATAAACTATGAATTTGAAAAAAAAAAACACATTTGCTGACTCCATAGAAAAACTTATTTGTCGTCTTATTCACAAAATATTGCTTCAATTTTAGCACAAACAAAATATTCAATGTCGTAATTAGGTATTAAAACGTCCTTGAGTAAATCCGTTGTATTTCTCACGGCTCGACAATCCTACGCTTTATGCCATGGAAAATCGCAGCTGCATTTGTCGGATGGCACGTGTATTACTGACGGTTAAGGACACGGTCATTTCATATTTTAATAATTTATAGTACAAGTGTAATTTATGACGATCATGGTCGATATGTTCGATTAAAGTATTCCGTGGGAATAGGCTGTGTGAATCACTTTAATATGACTGCAATGACTGCTTCTTCTATTTTTCACAGGCTAAACCTTTGTATGATTCATCTATACGTGACGAAATTCGGTAAACCAGAATGGATATTCATTACTGAATTAGCATAACAAAACTTCATACGCAAATTCGCAGTACGTGTTTCAGTCTAACATTTGCATTCGAATAATAAAATTAACCTCGAATCTATATCGCTATTTAAAGGATTTATTGTCTATGTTACGTGATAAATATTTCACACATAGGCCCACAGGTATATTTATTTGCATATCCTACTAATAATTATAAATGCGAAAGTTTGTGAGGATGGATGTATGTTTATGTGTTTGTTACTCTTTCACGCAAAAACTACTGGACGGATTTTGATGAAGCTTGGCAGTAATATAGCTTATACATCAGAATAACACATAGGCTACATATTATCACGCTATGAACTAAGAAGAATGAGCAGAAAAGCATTATTCCATATAGATGACAATCTATCATATGGTATTTTTCAAACGTGTCAAATTTCACAATTCTGTCAGACTTGGTGACTATCGCTTAAAACCATAGATGGAGTTGTGTTTATTTTAACGAAATGAAATGGCACTGGAATTTCTTTAGCTTAGCTTCCAGTCCACAGCAATAATCACAAAATATATTTTTGATCAATTTTAGCTCCAACAAAACCCTCAAAATCGACGACAGATTATGAGAAAAAAAAACGTGTTGCACCATCTATACTTTTTCAAACGAGTCAAAAAGACAGAGTTTAGTTCTTATCCTTTAAAATCATAGATGGAGTTGTGCTTCCTACTTTTTAATATTATTGCAAGATGCAATAAGAAATTATGTGGATTTGGATCCAAATAACTTAGGGTCAGATGGTGATTCTCCCGTCATCATTTGTAAAAAGCCCGAGATACACACAAGATGCGTTCACATACGTACGTAATTATGGGAGGCCTGATTTATTTGTTACATTGACGTGCAACCCCGCTTGGCCAGAAATCACCAAAGAGCTTATGCCTGGTCAAAACTCAACGGACAGACATGATTTAACAGCCAGAGTATTCAGAATAAAAGTACAGAAGTTGGTTGTTCTACTTACAAAAGGTAACATATTTAGTGAAATGCAATGCTTTATGTACTCAATCGAGTGACAAAAGCTAGGTTTGCCTCATGTGCACTTACTTCCGTGGTAAAAGGAAAAATTGCATTCAAACCAAATTGACGAAATCATATGTGCTGAGATACCAAACCCAGAAACAGATAAAAAGCTCTATGATACAGTGACAAAGAATATGATTCACGGGCCATGTGGTGCATACAATTCTTCGTCGCCATACATAAAGGAAGGAAAATGTACCAAAAAATATCCGAGGAAGCTTTTAAAAGATACTCAAAGCAATGATAAAGGTTATCCTTTGTACAGGCGCAGAGCACCAGAGGATGGTGGACGCACAACAATTATAAAACCACGTGGAGGATCACAGGAAATATTGGTAGACAATAGCGGGGTGGTCCCATATTCTGCACTCTTATCAAAAGGTTTTTTCAAATTTGCAACAGAACATCCACGAATTTTTTATACTACACTAGGCTACTCATGAGATGATTCCATTCATTGACAATAATAACATTTTTATAAATTTTAAACAATGTCACTCTTTCATCGTGATTAACAATAAAGTTATATCTGAAATCCATGAAGATTTATCATGTTCCGAGCATAAGGAAGCTGATACAAAGATCGTGTACCATGTATGCAACATTGATAAGGCTAATAATGCCCAGGCTAATTTTTGTGATACGATGCTCAGATACTGATATAATAATAAAGGCCTAGCCGATTTTCGGCCACGGCTGCTGTTCAGATAAGGAGATCAGCCAGCTGCGCAGGACATATTATAGTGCACAAGCATTTGCGCAGACACAGGTGCACTCTCTATTCCCTCACTCTCATAACCCGATGGGACAGCAATCCGACACCACCGGAGAGACATTAACGTGCTCTCCGATGTAGGGCACGCATGAAACTTAAACTTCCATATTATATAATCTTTTGAATCGTTAAATCAGAATTTTTATTACTTCAGTTAATCCAATAGTAACTCCAAATAATATCAAAAATATAACTCTAAAACCCGAGACCCGTAAACAAATATAAGCAATAACTTTAAATAAGTTATAGCAGACTAGAACCGAAATGGCGGCTAGACTGAACGTAAAGTTCAAATTAAAACAACGCAACCTCAAAGGAATAGGTTTAATGTTCGCATTTGAACTTTATTATAATTTACTTTATGATTCACTATGTTTTGCTAGTGGTTTTGTCCATCTTTTTATTAAAAAAAAACGTATATATTTTATTTGATGAAAATGATGATGATGGCGTCCTAGCCGATTATCGGCTACGGCGGCTGTTCTCATATAAGGAGATCAGCCAGCTGCGCAGGACATATTATAGTGCACAAGCATTTGCGCAGACACAGGTGCACTCCCTATTCCCTCTCTCTCATAACCCGATGGGACTGCAATCCGATACCACCGGAGAGAGATCAGGCGCAGGACCGACATTAACGTGCTCTCCGATGCACGGGTGTATCAATCATCATTTGAAAAAAGGTGATTCCCACGTTTGGATTTTGACTCGCACTGGTAACAAGCAGAGGTATATTGACTTGAATACTATCTACGAACAATTCGGACCGTCCTTGTGTCGAAGTTTACCAGCATTCCATGCTATCATAGGATGTGATTTCAATCCAGCATTTTTCAAAAAGGGCAAACAAAGGCCGTTTAAAATATTGAAGAAAAATGAAGAATACCAAAAAGCATTTCACCGTTTTGGTTCCTTGGATTTTGTTGGTGATGTAGATGAAGAAGAATGTGTATTCAACATAATACAAAAATTTTTCTGTGACGTATACAATGTTCCTGGAATAATTGATGTACATGCTGCCAGACTCCAACTGTTTATTAACAATTATATGGTTTCTGGCATGAATGAAGAATTCAATCGGAAAAATTATCAAAACAGCTTGCAGGATGAAATTCTAGAATTATTGTAGTCAAATTTTTAATTTTTTACCCGATTTTTTATTTTTCAGCTGGTTTTTCTTTAAAATATTAATAATTAATTAATATGAGTAAATTGTAACGTAGTGAGAGAGAGGGAAGTCAATATATCCTAATACATGTCTCACTCGGTCTCATGCGCGTGGATAATGCCCTCGCGCTCCTACCCACAGAGGCATTAAAATTGAGCTTAGGGGGCGATTGGCCCCTTGGATCGGTCTGTCTTCTTGTAAAAGATTTTAAAATTGTTGTCTGGTAGACATATATAAAAATGGAGCATCAGAATTTACGTGAAGTTAAGTAATTATTTTGGGAGCTTTAAAGCGTCTGCAAAGCAATACGGCCGACGGAAAGTGTCTGGGAGTATTGGCGACTTATTTTTAAGGATATTGCCTAAAATATACGTAAAAATCAGCTTGGAGAATTTACGTGAGGTAAGTAATGTTTTTATGTAGGTACCTTGATTACCTGATACCTGGAAATTGGCCGTCTGAGCATTTAGCAGGTAAGCATGCGTTCTTAGTACATACTAATACTACTCACTCAATCGTCCACATTTCCTTCGTCAGAAAATACGTGACGTCTGGTGGCCCTGGGATCTTGCTCTCTTTGAATTTGATTTAGATATTCCACTCTTACTGTGTGATGTTTCAGGATACACGAATCATAATGATGTGTAGAATTTATGCATTTCTATATACGTACATACTTGGTTGACGCGGACGGCGTCGAGGGTAACAGCTAGTAATAGATAATAGTGAATCGGAAATCTGGATAAAAAATCTTCATCGGACTCCGTGTATCGAGTAGATGCAATCTTCAGTGCGTAATATTCGAAATTATGATTTCCTACTTACGTTTTCACCCGCGTTCCGGGTACACTTCTTCCCGTATCCGGGTAAAACATAAAAGTAGTTTCCTAACAGTGAAAGAATTATTAGAATCGGTTCAGTAGATCCGGAGCCTATTCGTTACAAACAAACTCACCATCATAACTTATCTCATCGCTTCAACAACTTTGGAAAAGTCAATTTGGGCAAACCATTGTTACTTGGTTTGGACTTGATAAGTTTTTCTTAAAACATGTTAACGGTAGCTTGGTCTAAAAATAGGCAATCAGTGAGGCGTTGTGGGTCACAGGCAACTAACTCCCCACAATTGCAATTCAGGGCAAAGGTTAATAATCTAGCTGATATAATCTCATAAAGTTTTACGATCTGATTGGTAATATGGTAATCTTTATTTCATTTATTTGGATTTACAAAAAAATCCCTCTATTGGATAGCCGCTACGTACCGCTGAACTTTAAAAATGTTTACGCATTTTTACACCGTGCTTGAGTTGTGAACTTGACCTTTTCCAACGTTTTCATCGGAACAGAATATTTCATCCCGACTCTATTGACTTCGCAAATATTTTGAACTCACAGAAAACAGGCCCATTTAGTGGAATTGCGATGGTATTCAATAAAAGATCGATTTCAATCATCTTTTCCGCCGCAACGAGTTGTTTTTTCATGGCGTATTGTTTTGCGCATTATACTGGGTGGTCGAAGGCTCGACATTCCCAATCCTATAGATTATTTTATTTTAAACCAAGAAGATATAAAATTGTGACAATATTATGATTTAAATGGAGGCACTGGCGCAGTACAATAAACCTTACTTTACCGTAACGAGCTCAGGTTATTTATTCAGGAGAGTGGTGAAGTGTCTGTGGTACTATTCAGGCGACGCGAATGTGCCTCAGAGGGACATTAGTTTCAAGCCATAAAACTACGATAGCTTGTTATAATATTCTATACACGTGGGTTATATAATTCATATACCCACGCAATATATGACCTGTGCATAATACTTTTTCTTTTATTATATTTAGTCATAAATACCGAGCTTCTCTTAACAAAGATGTAGGTAGTACAATGTTACAATAAAATGAATTTTAGTGAAGCATTAGATATACACAGGAAAATTCATTTGGTATGCCTGTAAAAGTAATCATCACTAACAATAAAGACGAATTCTATCACGAGTACAATAGTTACGTATTTCTCGAACTTATTTATTCAAAATTGGCTGCTAAACAGCATTTTCGAACTTCAAACTTTTTTACAAAGGACTACTACCAAAACGCCATTCTTCACCACTTTCTATGTGTTTTTGCTGGGAAGAAGTGGTCAAACAAACTCCCCAGCAACACATGTCTGTCTGTAGGTTAGAAGAATCTGAACAATAAGTGTATTGTTGTATAGATACCAATATATCTATCAGAATATTAGATTAAGCGCCAGTTTCACAGGTTCCGGATAAAGTTCTAGATAGCTATCTCACAGATAGTGTCATAGAAATGTTTTTAATTTTGACTACTTTTCTAAGACCTGATCTGTCAGATAGCTATCTGCAACCTGTGAAACTGGCCGCAAGATGTTTAAACATAAACAGGCATGTTAATGTAGGGATAAATTGTACAAATCCGCGTCTATTTGTCTCAATATGTCTGCCCGAGTTGGGAGAATCCACTCGTTTACACAAAACAAAAACATTCCTTCGACCCGTGAATTGAGCAGCAAAAATTCCTTTCAAATAAACTTTTCAAAACTATTACAATAGCCATCCTGCTAGTTACAGCGTTGCAGTAGCTTTATGATAAATAGCAAAACAAGAATCCTTTAAATAAAACATAATAAGAACCTCCCCAACTTTTAATAAGCGAAGTTATGATTTCAAATTTTCAAACATTCCGTAGAATGTTACTTACGAGCGAAATGTTGTTCTATTTCTGGCAACTGTGCATTAATTCGTTTAATTATGAACAGATATAAATCTACCTCCCCATTTAGCGGGAATCCGTGCGGTACGAATGCAAACAAAGGGAAATTAAGATAATAATTTTAATAGAAATGCGTAAATCCCATTAGAATTCTGCGGACTTTTAGGAATTCAGCAAGTCACATTGTATTTTCAAATGTTTCAGGTTATTTATGATTTTACTAACTAATTTCCTGTGATTTTGGCTGCGTCCCTTAGAAAATTTGCGCAACCGGATACACTCGGTATATCTCCATACAATATTTAATCTCAATTGGTTTAGCCGTTCCTTGAAAGCGTAACAAACAAACAACTTCACTTTCACATTTATAAAGTTTTCCCTTATTCCCAATACGTTTGTTCAGTTTGGTCCCAAAAGGCAGTGTGATTCCGTCAGCTTGCGTGAAGGTAAAATATGAAGAGATATTATTTACACTCGAGCATTTCCAACGTTTCACGATATCTTCCGGCTTTTTACCTTCGATTACGAATGGCTTTATGTATGGGTCTCTCCATCGTAAAGTGCCTAAGGACCAATCTATATTTCTGTAGATACACGCTTTTATTCACTTCAATTATATTTAACAACCACTAAAATTGTCGTTTAGAATTAACGCGCAGGTAAAAAAATACTTATGTCAAAAAGATCCACAAATAATTCTATCCGAGCTTAAAATAAATCTTTGTGAAAGAAAGAAAATTCTAGCCAACGGTTTCTGGCACTGAATAAAGAGTGACTTGAAATCAAATCGATTAAGTAAACATTTTATGTTCTTGGAATTCAAATGCTCGTCATGTCCCCGTAACCGTCGTCGGTGCACCCATAAAGTTTTCTCACTGCATTTACTTTCAAAACTCTTCATTTGAAATCAATTTCCTGCACAGCGCACATGTGGTGAACGGAACGAGCATCCAATAGGATTACATTATTCTATCCCTGTTTCATCATCTCAAAGGGCGGCTGTTCTTCAAAATTCTAAATATTCAACGAGTAATTCTGTATCGTGTGTTATCTTGCACTCTCACCTTTCGACGAATTATTATCAGACGTTTTTTCTTCCTAAATTCATGGAACAGCACCGACGGTTCACAAGATCATGAAACATAACTAAGAAAAGAAGCGAGGCTCCACTCCGCTCGCACTAATTCATCCCACGTAACCCAGCACATCATTTATCATTACGTAATGCTCCTAGCATTGCCAGACAACCTCCAAATTGTGTGAGGAAGGTCGGGTTTCCTGTAGCGATGGCTGGCATAAATATCTGTAATTTTACATTCAGCTTGGCATATGACTGGCGTATCTAAAAACGGAAAGCTTCGAGGATAAGGCAACGTATCCATTCATAGGCTCTGTGTTACACGTGGTGTCAGCCACGTCCTATGAGATCTTTGCAGACCAGGATGAAAATACTAACTTTTCAGTAGTTTCTGTGATAAGCGCGTTCAAACAAACAAATATACAAAAGAATTGAACTTCATATTTATAATTTTAGTATAGACTATGGCTTCTGCCAGCGATTTCGTACGCGGATCATGTCGCTTATGCCAGCCACAACGGGTCGTCATAATCAAAGATCTGAAACTTCACTGCTCTGCTCCTATTGATTTTAGCGTGATGAAAACTATACTATCACCAGCTCAGGAGAATGAAAAATAATTGTAGGTACCAAGTTTCGTTATAATCCGTCGAGTAGTTTTTGTTTCTATAACGGTTATAGACAGACAGACAAAAATTTTACTATTTGTATTTTTGGCATCAGTATCGATCCCTAATCACCCCCTGATAGTTATTTTCGAAATATATTTCATTTACAGAGTTGATCTCTCTACAGATTTATTA
>NWSH02000323.1:16321009-16332762 GCA_002382865.2 Heliothis virescens | reverse complement strand
GTACTGAAAGGCATCTCCAACATTGAAGCTTAATGGGTAAATTGATCGAATTTGTGGGTAATTAAGTACAGTCGAGCAAGTCAGTGTACACAAATCTTCTGCGATTGATTTTCAACCTTATCACAGTAGTGGAAGGTTAATGTTCGATTGATAAAATTTGACAGATATGACAGAGTTTGGGTACACTGATTTGCTGTCGACTGTACGTTGTGAGAAGCTTTGGGTACGGTAAACTGCTCTGCGATTAATGTTAGATGAACGAATACTAATTACGATGTAAGCACGAGATGCACTCGATTAGTTCCGCCATGGAGCATTATGTGGTACAAATACCTTATAGAACAGATGGCTACATGGCTCTGTGAGTCTGGGTGTAATTTTTTGCTAAAATTCTTAACATAAATACAACAATTGTATTTCCTTTTTAATTCTGAATATGTAACCAGTAACAGCACCCAATATATAAAACACCACAATATATAAAGCACTCTTAACGTAACAGAAGTAATTAGCAACTTCCCCGCGGTTTCACCCGCGTACAACCTATATAACTCGCGGATAGACTAGCTCTACAAGAGTGAAAACATAAAAATCGGTCCAGTAGTTTCGGAGCCTTTAACTTTAGTACTAATAAACAACTTAAAAATGTTTCCCCTTTATTACGTAAGTATTGATTAGTTTACTATAGAGTATTAATTAGTTAGGAAATATTATTTACTAATTAAGATAATAGCAATAGATATGAATATAGTTATAGTGCTTCTAATATATTTTCATTAAATAGCGTTGAGTCTGTAGGTATTTGTCGAACAAATAATTTTTGTACAATTATTCATAAGACTTGATTACTTTGTAATTTTATTTCGTGCTAGAAATTCTAGCACCAATAATGATATTATTTTTTACACTATACGTGGTTAACATTAAATAATAATTATGTAATTAGTATGAGTGTTATTCTAATTTGAATAAACCTTTGAGAAGTGGGTAGACGTCTATTCTAACAGTTGCTGGGGACCTTAGGGGTAACTTGCTGGGGAGTTTTTTGAGCCATTTCTTCTTCCCAGCAAAAACACATAGGAAATGGTGGGCGGGCGTTTTCGGGGCTGTCACATATAATTTTGACGTTCGAAAAGTGCTGTTTTCAGCCTACTTTGAATATTTGCTTTTTGATTTTGAGTGCTTTCACGCTAGTAGATTTTTAGCTCGATTTTTTACGCGCCACTCATACCAAGGGACAAATAAAAGTCGCGGGAGTCGTCATTTGACAATTGTTTGCCCATCGCCCGTACGATTTTCCGCTCGGGATAACCAAGCGAAAACCCGCTAGTGTGAAAGCGCTGTTAGAAGAGACTTAAAGAGTAGAAATACAAAACTGTTGTGGAAGGTATGAGAGCAGAGAGTAAAACTTTTAACTAAAAGGGAGAATCCTCCGATCTTCAATATGTTATTCTGTCAGTATTCTTTATTATGAGCTACATTTTTTTTATTTGATTGAGTCATCTCTATAAATATTAAAAATAAGTCTTCGAACTGTGGACTTAAATAATCTATCTTTTTAATATTCCCTATTCGAATAATGTCAAATTCCTATCTCTAGTAAGCAGATCACATATATTTATTAGGTTATTGAAAACTACATTAAAGTGGACAAATAGAGCCGATGGTATACGGTACCTACCTATCCTCTAACTGCGGAATTCAATAATCCATCTATCTCTGGATTTGCCTACTAGAGATAGAATATTGGGAACGGCCGTAACTAGATTCAAGATCCTGCCAGACCACGAGCGCCATCTGCCGATCGTATAGAGAATTGCCACCTTTGGCAGACGGCTGTAAACATTCTAAGATTCAAAATTGTCAGTCAAGATGGCGTAACCCTCTCAATTTTCTGATAAATATATAATATGTAATTAAAAGTTAACAGTTTACCTAAAACCGTTTATTTTTATCGAAGAGTTGGTAACTTCTTCATATTTGATGAATGAATATTATATCGTCATAATCATATCGTGCAATGCTAGTCGTTTTTCCATTTGTCCCCGATAACATTTAATAACAATAAAATGTTTAGGTACAGACGATAGCACATCAAATTACCACAGTCTGTCAATTTTCTGCAATATATTTTCAACCTTACCACAATCGTGGAATGTTAATGTTTGATTGGTAAAATTTGACAGATTCGTATACGTTGACCTGCTGTCGTCTGCTGCATTGGTAAAGCCTTAGCTTATTTTTATTAGTATTATTTACCATATCACCGTATGTCATTATTTATAAGTGGTTGTCTACTTACATTACACATAATTTTCAAGGTAAAATGCAGTTTGCGTTATCGTTGTCCAAAACTAAGAAACTCAAAATAATTCAGTAAATATTGATTAAAAACACTCTTTCGTAACACAATTTTATCACCAAATGGAAGCCAGGCCGTCGGCCTGCACTCATCACTTGAACTAATAACTAATATGTTACGGACTGATTATTTTGAACTGATTTCTACAGATTTATTGGCGATCTAGCGGTTAATGATGTATAATCTGTTACGGGTGAAGTAATTGTTGCTCGATACTTTATATTCTAGATCTATCAAAACACGCAATTTCAGGACTAAAGTGAGTGAGTAGAGTCTTTTTTGTTCTAGAAATGTCGTCAACACTACAAAAATTAAAACTTATGCAATAAATAACTTACAAAATGTGTTATTATTTATAACTAATAACATTGTGCCAACTTTACTTACTGAATATAGACTGTGAAACGCGATAATATGGGATAATAAAGATAGTATAATATGGGAAAACAGAAGCTTATTCATTAATAATTTCCTACATTTACAATCCAATAAAAGAAAAAATCAACAAATATATTCACATAAAAAGAAAAAAAAGAAATCTTTAAAAAAAATCTGATCCTCAAAGTCGTACATACATACAACCTCCACCGTCGCGCGTCGTCATTCACAAAATGTCGCTGGCAGTTATGCGGCTGGTGTGTCTATGCCGTTTAAAAATAAATAAAAAAAGTGGCACGGAGATAGCATCACGCCATGCAATTTTTCAAAGTTACGCTTGTATTGACATTTCATTATTTTGTTTTTTATTATTTAAGTGAACGCTGTGTGTTTGAGCAATTGCGAATACAACTGGTACAGTGAAACGGTGAATCGTACTTTTTTTGCTTGTCTAGCGCGACCACACCTTGAGGTACTTAATACTGGAGACTCAACATTCTACAAAAACAGACCATTTCCATTGGAGATATTCAATCTGATTAAAATCAAGTGAAGCAGTCATTGCTTACTGGTCCCCACAAAATAATTTGGAACGTATTTAGTTACTTATTTACTTTTATTCAGTCATGCATTCCTCCCACAATAGCTCAAACATTTGACACTGTCATCTTCCAATCGACTTGATAACGTTAACGTTGGTTTGTGAAAATCACGACAGCCAAGACGTCTGAAGAATTCTTTAGCAGCGTAATGAAATCATGGAAAGTGAGCTTACAATGTAAACTTACTTCCAGATCTTTCATGGAATTGGTTCTCGAAATTATATCTTTGTAGTTGGTATTGGTAGATTCGGTTGCCGCATTCGACTAAAAAACTTCAATTAACATTTTGTTTTCCACATTTCTGTCGGTGGGCCATCATCCTTTTATTATTTTTATTTCATTCATCATTATCATTTTCGCCAAAGTTTGATATAATATTGCTCTTAAAATCGATCACATACATTTTTACATTAAATATAAAATTTGTCAGTTAGGGAGTCGCTCCTTGTAAAACACTGGTACTTAGCTACATGCGGTGACACTGAAAGTAATATAGTTTGAAAAGGCTAGACAAAGGATGATGAGTAAGTAGGATAGGAGTCAATTTATCTTCATGTTTCGTCTGGTTCACAAATTACGTCGGTGGATCCGACGTGTATCTACTAAAAAAATACTTTTTCTTAAAAAAGGGATTTGTTAAAACAGTGAGTTTGTTAGAGAATTGAAAATGAAAAAAAATATATATAAAAAAGAGTTAAGAAAAATTGCCTAGAATTTTTTTTGAGAAAAAAGCGAGTACTCCATGTGTTATTGTCGGTCATACAGTAAATCTATGGCTTTACCCATCGAACATTAACCTTCCACTATTGCGATAAGGTTGAAATCTATTGTAAAAAAAATACAGATTGTGGTAACTTGATGTGCTGTTTGTCTCAAATCACAAATCAACTCTCATCCACGAACAATGCAAAAAAATACAAGTATTGGATGTGTTTGCAGCCCTCGTAAATTCTAGGGTTCCGCTTTTAGTAGGTCTCTCGACTCGCGGATTCTCATACTTTATTTCAATGAAATGTGCCTGTTTAAAATTTATATTGGAAGAATCGCTGCTGAATCATATGGATGTTTGTTTCTGGTTTCTGTTCAGAACAATCTAGCTTTCACCACATTTCAGCTGAAGCACGTGCCTTTGCGTTTTTATTCTCCCAAGCAGTTCGCCTACTGGGATCTTTGGGTTTTGAAACTATTCCTGCAAAAACATCCAACTAGCCTTGACCTCGTAGCAAGACCGTAGTTTGAAATTTCCAGATATTTCAGTATGCTAGTACCTTCCAGCTTCATCAAGCTAAGCATACTACTCATATCATTTTACAAATTATGTAAAAAAGGTGCTGGTTTAAAATTAAGATTAATACAGAGGCTGGTATTGAGGTGAATGATGATGATGGCGTCCTAGCAGACATATCGGCCACGGCGGCTATTTTTTCATATAAGGAGATCAGCCAGCTGTGCAGGACATATTACAGACACGTTTATGACTTCTTTTAACAATGGATTCTTTGCTTCCGTTTTGACCAGAAGTCACAGAAAGGTGCTTTTTTCCTCTTTTGATTTTGCAAGAACTTTTTTCAAACAAATTAGGTAGAAGACACGCCGTTTTTACAACCATATCGATATTGGGGTGCCAATCCAATTCTTCGCGCTTATGGGACATCGTGATTATAATTCAATGGAATTTTCTTTGCATATTGAAATGTATTTTCAGAATTGTCCTACATCTACATAGTCTTATAAAGGAAAAATAATGCCATTTTGTAGGTTTTATGTTCATTTAGATCTGTTCTCTTCAAATGTAGAAGAAAGACCGACCGATAGTGTAGATAACAGTTCGTTGCAATATTATGAAATTTTGAGTATATCACAATATTTGTGTCAAGAGAAATACGTAAGAAAAGCTCATAATGTAAGTGCTCCTTACGATCCGTCGTTAATGAAAAAATTGCGATGTTTCTGTAGAAGTCTCCATGAAAACTGTACATCTCTACTATGTATGATCCATGAAATTAGTTTGGTGAAGTTTTGTCTCTATTTTTTTTTACCTGTACATATAAAATTAAAACATCGTATCAAAAAACTCATCTTCATCACCGCCCACAGGGAGTGTACCCAAGAAGCTGACAGCATTACCACTTTGGATGGCAATGCTAAAGGGCTGGTTTTGTGTCAGCAAGCTGCTTAACAAATTTTAAAAAATGTGGTCCGCACTCCAAGTTATTATGACGTTTAGAGCAAGCTGTACTCCCCAAAACTGACGACCATAAATCATAATCTAGCGGATTAAGATCGGGACTAGAGGACGACCAGTATTCACCTCTGATGAAGTCCGGAACGTTCTTTTCCAACCAAGACTGCGTAGACCGAGCTTTATGACCCGGCGCCGAGAAAGAATAGGACTGGGGTTGAAATGGCACGATGCATGATGCGTCAAGCAGGAAGCACTCCATCATTTTGGACTGAAGCGGTATATTCTGCTGATTATATTACCATTGTCATAGCTTTGAATGGTCATATACCTTTTATATGGAAAGGAAAGAAACCTACAGTTATATACATGCACGTGTTCGGTTTGAAGGCATGTTATAAAGAAAAGGGAAACCTTAAGGAAAGTTTGACTCACGTTCAAAGCTAGGAATATTTTAGGACAAACAGTCCAAAACATACAGGATACAATATCCTACAACAAAGAAGATTATTATTACTAGAAATGTGAAGTTCATGAATGCAGACATGAATACAAGGAAATTCTTGATGAAGAAGAAGAGCGAATAGAATTTAATGCAAGCTTTTATGGAAAATACTATTATTGCACACAAACGTGAAAAATATTTGAAATTAATTATGGAAAACAGAAATTTGCAAGAATTTCAAAAAGATGTTATATATTTGGACGAGGGCTATAAGCTCAAAAAATGCTGGCAGTCAATTGAAACTGAAGAATTCGCAATAGATATGTCAAAGGAAAAGTTCATGCCTGAAATGAAATAAAAGGCTTTGTGCCTAACGCTTTACCTTTACTAATCTTTAACGGCGTAAACAAACAAGAGGATTAACATTCCGAAATGAACTGCTACAATTTCACGAAATTGATTACCGAAAAACTTATGCCCAACATCACAGAGCCGTATCATCGTAATGGACAATGCACCCTACAACTTTGTTGTAAAAAATAAAGCTCTAACTTCATCATACAAGGTTCATGAAACAAAAATGTGGTTACAACAAAATAACGTACCTTTCGACCCACAGTTAACTAAGTTCTAGAAGATATAGAACTAGTATGAGAACTATATACAAACTCAGTTTTAACTAAAAGTTATAAAAAAGGTCGGGAATTTGTTGCTCGTTTGAGGGACTATTTCGAACAAGAGCATCTAACCGGGGGCCCGTTACTACTGATCGACAGAGTCATAGACCGAGTTGCAGCAGCACTGGACACATCGGAAAAGCTACAAAGACTTTGGTGAAATTGGACTCAAAGACAAGAAGTTATCTTAGAGTCCGACGATTTTCGTAACTGTGTTTGTGTGCGTTGTTGAATTATACAAATAATTGTATAATTGTATATACAAATTGTATACAAATAATCCTTTTATAATGAAAGGGTTATAAAAGGATGATACATAATGTAGAGTTTCTAACTCTACAAGTTTAGCCTTTTTGGTTAGGCATATCGGTATTATTTTTTATTTATTTTGATTTTCAGATTTCGAATGTCATTCAGTCTTGACGTAGATTAGGAAAATTTTACTCGTCAGTTGACGATTGGATTTCATTATAATATTATGGTATATTTAATTTTGAAAATAAATGCCTAAATTTTAAAGTATTGGCACTGATAATATAAGTGATATCTTGAGAATTCTGGTGCGTATCATTCAATTATGGTTTCTTTCTTGTTATTGCGTTCCTTTGATTTGATTTTAACAATAAAAGTTTGTCTATAGGTATTAAACCAACAGAATATTGACTCCATCGGATCTGCTTCAGAAATTATTCACTGACCAAAATTATTATTGGGATCAGATTGATTTAAACTTGGCTTTATCTGGAAAACCGGTACGTAAATCGATATAGATATTCAATCGGGTGGATAGATTCTTCTGTCTGTGTGTAAGGTTCTTATAGTATATGCTTTGTTTATAGATTCACGTCGGTTTTCCGGAGGAGATATACTGAAAAGTATTATTTTTGGGATATTTCAAAAAAAAAGGAATCACTCCCACAAGGTATTTTTTCCCCCTGAATTTTATCCAGCGAGTTTGCTAAAAGGGATTCTTTTATTCTCCGCGTTCTCTCAAGAGTTCGTAACGGTGACAAGACCTATTTTTTATTTTTTCTCGTCGACTTTCGCGTTTACCTCCTGAATCACGCGCGTTCAAGGATACCCACTGACCTGTTCTTCTGTTTTGGTTGCGTTTCTTTTTTTATAAAATACAGACAAAATGATGTAATTTTTTATATTTACCACAAAAATTGTAAAATTTTATATATTTGGTCTGATTGCAATCATACTTCCCTATATTTAATTTTCAATCGACAACGATATCATATTTTTTTTTTACGACGATTTTTATTACCTATTTAAATTATTAAATTTCTGTTTTTATATTATAATTGTTTCATATATTTTTTAATTCTCAGGAATAAATTAATAAATCATGTAGCAGAAAAGTGTTATCTTTTATTTTCACAGCCTTTACGCTACAGTAACCATAACCTCCAAATAAAGAAAATGGCGACACTAGTGGAGCGTTTGCGTGTTACCGAAAACAAAGCTCATGGCGCGACCAGAAACAAAAATTTTTCATGTTGAGGAAAAACGTACATTTGTTTATTCTCCCAAGCAGTTCGCTGAGTGGGATCTTGGGGTTTTGAAACTACCAGATATTTCAGTATGCTAGTAACTTCCAGCTATATCAAGCTGTTATTTTATTTATTTTACTTCGAGCATAGTACTCATATCATTTTACAAATTATGTAAAAAAGGTGCTGGTTTAAAATTAAGATTAAAACAGAGGCTGGTATTGAAGTTTGACTCACGTTCAAAGCTAGGAATATTTGTGGGCTATGACATATAGTCGAAAGCATGATCCTACAAGATTATTATTTCTAGAGATGTGAAATGCATGAATGAGACAACGTTCAGATAGAGCAAGATCCCAGGGCCACCAGACGTCACGTATTTTCTGACGAAGAAAATGTGGACGATTGAGTAGTGTTAGTATGTACTAAGAACGCATGCCTATCGGCTAGCTTGCTCAGACGGCCAATTTTCAGGTATCGGGTAATCAAGGTACATAAAAAGATTACTTACCTCACGTAAATTCTGCAAGCTGATTTTTACGTATATTTTAGGCAATATCCTTAAAAATAAGTCGCCAATACTCCCAGACAGTTTCCGTCGGCCGTTTTGCTTTGCAGACGCTTTAAAGCTCCCAAAATAATTATTTAAAGTCACGTAAATTCTGATGCTCCTTTTTATATATTTAAAATCTTTTACAAGAAGACAGACCGATCCAAGGGGCCAATCACCCCCTAAGCTCAATTTTAATGCCTCTGTGGGTAGGAGCGCGAGGGCACTATCCACGTGCAAGAGACTGAGTGAGACATGTATTAGAATATATTGACTTCTCTCTCTCTCTTACTCCGTTACAATTTACTCATATCAATTTATTGTTAATATAAAAAAATTACGTGAATTTACGTGACTTAAAGTAATTATTTTGGGAGCTTTAAAGCGTCTGCAAAGCAAAACGGCCGACGGAAACTGTCTGGGAGTATTGGCGACTTATTTTTAAGGATATTGCCTAAAATATACGTAAAAATCANATATAAAAAAATTACGTGAATTTACGTGACTTTAAGTAATTATTTTGGGAGCTTTAAAGCGTCTGCAAAGCAAAACGGCCGACGGAAACTGTAAACAAACAAGAGGATTAACATTCCGAAATGAACTGCCACAATTCCACGAAATGGATTACCGAAAAACTTATGCCCAGCATTCACAGAGCCCTCAATCATCGTAATGGACAATGCACCCTACAACTCTGTTGTAAAAAATAAAGCTCCAACAAGGTTCATGAAATAAAAATATGGTTACAACAAAATAATGTACCTTTCCACCCACAGTTAAGAAAAAGTTCTAGAAGATAAAGAACTAGTATGAAATATAAACCTGAACCAGAAAGTGAAATAGATGAGATTATAGGGCATTCCGGTCACACTACATCTCTCCAATAGTGATTCTACGGTTTTTTAATATGAAATCGCACACAATATGGACATTTTCTTCAATCGTAGACTCTTCTGCTACCCACCTTTTAACTGTGGCATACGATCTAACATAGGAGTTCGAGAGAAAGTCATGGGCAAGTTTGCAACAGCCAGATCAATACAGGGTGCATCTCTAGGCACCTGGATAGATGAGAAGTCTTTGCTAAGCTCCATACATGCCTTGCAGGTGAGAACAGCTCAGTACTACATCCGGAGGAAAAACAGGCCCTTCACATCTACTTTGCAAGAGTGTGAATGTGTCACAGTGCTGACTCTCGCAGCAACTACGTGAGACACTGGGGTTTGCAGATGGAAGGCATAACCATGCCCAACACCCTGTGACAAACTAGTCATAGTACCCTGGACAGATATATCAGAGGAACAAGTGCCATCATCAATAATGGTAGGATGGGCTGGGAAGAATGATAAGAACAGCTTTTATAACCGAGGACCATACACACCATACATATATATCTAAACAAAGTCGAGAGTTTGTTGTTCGTTTGAGGGACTACTTCGAACAAGAGAGTTTAACCTTTACTACCGATCGACAGAGTCATAGACCGAGTTGCGGCAGCACTGGACATCGAAAAAGCTACAAAGACAAATTTGGTGAAATTGGACTCTAAGACAAGAAGTTGTCTTCCCGGAGGAAGCGTAAGCGTAAAGCTTTAATAACTGATGTAGATAGTTTTGACGTGGATACAATCCGAAACCATATATTTACTAACCATATTTGGGTGTTATGAAAGAATGACGGGACGTCAAGGTCAGAATTATCAAATAGCCTATAAAAGAAGCCGAGGTTTTTTTGGAGGCAGTACTACCTCGTTTTGGAACGTGTTGCGCGAAGTGAAATTCAGGTGGAAAAAAAGTAAATAAAAGAAAAATAATGATGGTGAGAGGAGACATTAAGAGGCCACAAATGGGATAGAAGGCTAGTGACATATTTCTCAATGAGACATTTCTGAATGCGAATCAGACTGTCGGGTAAAATGTGGACAAGCGATACAGCTCATCCTCAACAAAAGTACCAGAGGTAAAAGGCGAAAGGCTCATTTTATGTCACGCCGGGAACGCAAAAGGATTCATTCCTAACGCCCTTCTCGCATTTCGATCCAAAAAAACAGGAGACTATCACGAGGAAATGAACACTGATAGATTTGAAGAATGGTACAATAATTTACTATACAATCTAACAGAACCAAGCATTATAATAATTAACAGTTTTAAGTTTTAAGATTACCGCCTTGCCACTGCCAGTATAATGCGATAGAACTGATTTGGGCTCAAATTAAAGTCCCGCAATTTCAAGCCTCTATTATAGATAATAACATTCGAGTGCTAAAAGATGTTTGATATTGGTGCAGTAGTTTTTTATTTAAAGGTTAAGCAGCCAAATATAATACGTTTCCAAAACCAATGAGGCGCCTAAATCTCATATATCACAATAGATATTATGTAGTATTAGAAAAAGTTCCTTTCGCAGCTAAGAGACAGTGCTTCCAACCTACGAGTGATTATGAGCTACGCGTCTGCCACACAGTTTGCTACGAAGAATCAACGAATGCCAATAGATGGCGATACTGGTCAAGGACATAAGTTCCACCATANCAAATCTCATATATCACACAATAGATATTATGCAGTATTAGAAAAAGTTCCTTTCGCAGCTAAGAGACAGTGCTTCCAACCTACGAGTGATTATGAGCTACGCGTCTGCCACACAGTTTGCTACGAAGAATCAACGAATGCCAATAGATGGCGCTACTGGTCAAGGACATAAGTTCCACCATATGCGGTTCCACCCCTCATGTGACGTAGAATCATACGATGTTCATTAGACAGATTTGAGAAAGAAAATGTTTGCATTGTCATTGCTTGTGAATAGGAAAAATAAATCAATTTGTGATACTCTGTGTGTTTCATTTCTGAACTCCTTATAGTTCGGACAAGTTTCTACAGTACTATATCTTGTAAGATAGTGTAGAGTTTCTAACTCTACAAGTTTAACCTTTTTGGTAAGGCATATCGGTGTTATTATTTTTTATTTACTTTGATTTTCAGATTTCGAATGTCATTCAGTCTTGAGATAGAATAAGAAAATTTTAGGCGTCAGTTGTCGATTTGTTTTCAAC
>NWSH02000323.1:16267161-16280894 GCA_002382865.2 Heliothis virescens | reverse complement strand
TATAGTATTAGAAGAAATGTTGAGTAGTGATTGTTGATATATATATCAGCTAGTTCAGTGGATAGGGCGTAACAAATCAGAGGTGCAGATCAGACTCAAATGTGTTGACCGCGTGTAATTTGGCGTACAGTCAGAATCTGCTCGCGAGTGCCCTTCTTTAACAAATCCTTGCTCAGTGTGGAGCTATCTCTTTAGACAGGTAGGATTTGAGTCTTCTATAGTCAAATATGCAACATAATTTTTGCCTGCGTGAGATATGAGTGCAAATGAGGGACTAGTTGCTGATAGTGACGGATCTCTCGCTCGCGCAGAGTTCTCTCTCTTTAGAGAGCATTAGATAGGTATCAGGAGGATAGGTTCGAGTGAGGGAGGATAGTCTCGTAGGTGAGACTAAGTTCTGTTTGACGATTTTATTGCTATGGTGGGTTTTTTTGATTAAACGGGAAAAATGATTAAAAATTCGGACTTCTAGTCAATCGGTTTGTACACGCGATGCTATCACTTTACTTCACTTATCGTACTTGTGTGTAGATCTGGACAGTAGGTATGTGGAGCGTCATATGATGCATCTCGCAGAGTAGAGTAGCAGAGTTTGATAGAGATGATATGATATTGGAGTATCATCGTAAAACACTGGCACTTCTTTCCAGATCTGTTATAACGCTTATGCGTGAGATGTGGTTGTGTGTGATAGGTGAAGAGAGGCTCTGTCTCTACGACACGCACGACGGTACTGAAGCGAGAGAGTTGTTCTGTCAGGATATTCACACGTGAGGGATATGTGAAAGAGATTAACTCGATATCTTCGTTCCGCTCGCATAAAATTTACACAAGTATTCAATTCTTCAATATGTCATTCTTTGACCTTTTTTCAACGAAGATATTATCGAAAAAAGTGGTACTGCATTATGTTCATGGTTACTTATTGGAAAATTTTTGTGTTAGATTTCAAACTCTGGCTTAGATCTCTATTCAATCATTATTTATCAGAGTTTTGATAACAAAAGTGAACGAGATGTTTTTACTTTGTTGAATAATTCTTGGAAATCATGGTATGTAAAACTAACCCGATTACATCAAATGAAAGCGCATAAATTTTCAAAAAAAGTTTGGAGTGAGAAAAAAAGAAATATGACTTGTAGTTTCCAAAGTTTGAAAAAATCTGTAATTTTTTTTTTCTTGATTTTTTTAGTGTTATTCAAAAATAGTGATTTAAAAATAGAATCTAATGGATAGATTCGAAAACTAGAACTTTGAATCTATATTTCCTGGATATCTTTTTGCTGTACGGATCATTTTCTTGGAGATACAGCTTCTTGAAAACATAGAAAAGGTCCATGAAAAATATCTTAATTTTTGTGAGTAAATGTATAATAGTTATTTTTGAACTGGTAATTTTATTTGCGTAAGTTAGAAACAAGTTGTCAGAACAGCATTTGAAGTTTCGTGTTTAACGTACCTGCTATGAAGTTGACTTCATTTCAAATAATAATGACTATCTACGTGATTTGGTGTTTATCCTAGGGCTGTTATAAGTAACGTAAGTACAGACAAAGACATCAAGGTTACAGACAGATTGTCAAATTTTGCAATCGATTTTTCAATTATCACATTGGAGGTAGGTTAAATGTTTGATTGGGTAGAATTTGACAGATTCGTCTATCAATTGAAAAGTTTTTTTAATTGTTAATATATTTTAGTATGAGCAAGAATTTATTGAATTTACATCTATTTACATCTTAACGAAACGTCAGTCAGAATTCCCAAGAGGAGTGTTCAGATGCCGTAGACGCCTGTCAGACTGACACGTATTGGATGATAATACAGTGTAGATCTTTCACTGAGGATGCAGACAGTTGTTTTGCTGATCGTGAAATTCATAAATGTGGAGGATTTGAAATGCGTGTTGGGTTCAACAAAATTGGAGCTCTCCAAGTTTTGCCACGCGCTGCAATCATCGACCTATCAATTCAGTAGTAGCGTAAGATTTGGTAGCTTAGAATCCCGTACTCGCAATTAGGCTTAGTATTGCAACAGTTTCATGATGTCATGGTTTATTCGGCTGAAATGTATATTTTTATTTATTTGTAGGAGAACCAACAGCTATAATATTAAAAAAGAGTAAATAGGAAATGACAGAGCAATTACAGGTTCCCACGTCTAAGAACGGAAAATATGCAGAAATCTTAGGATATACAGCAATACAATAAAAGAATAAAAAAATCATTTATTATGACTAGTACTTTTTCAGTTTAATGTCAACATTAGGCACTTTTAAAAAAGTCAGTGTTCATCTTATTGCGGCGCTGTAGCAACATTGGTGTTAATGGGTCATGAGAATCTTACAAAGATTATTGAAATCCTTACTCGGCTCGCAATATGATGAGTTTTGCCTGTATATTGGAGAGGAAAAAGGATGGAAATAGGAGGGTTAACCTAACTGACTCCGAGGGACATTGAAACTCGCTTATTGCAAGAGGTCAGGACAGTCAATACATTGGAAATATTTAAGAAAAGTGCAATCAAGCTAGTCGACACGATAAGTGGCTGTAAATGAATTTTTTTACAAGTTATGTAGTAAGAATGATATGGCTAAATGTACGAAAAACATAGAAAAGAATAAATCTCTTTGTATATTCTCTGCGATCTATATATTTGGCATAGCATGGGTTCAATTTGAGAAGCGTAATTCGAGATGAGATTCACGAAGAGCAATATAGAATTTAAGGTTTCGCTTTCTTAAAACATCCGGCAAGTCTCATAACAAACCCGTGCCTTGAAGCTTTCGCTACTATATGATCAACAATGAACGTCAAATAAAAGTTTGGATCATGAAAGACAACTAGGTCGCGTACACATAGCATTCTGCAACAACTGCCTTTAAGATATACACCTGATCATTTACAAAACGCGAACTTTTGTCTAAGTATGCGTATTTATGATCGCTAGGTATTTTAGCACTATTGTAAGTGAGAGGTCCGGATTTTATTTCAAATTTGTGGGCGGGAAGAATCTGATTGGGACGAGCAACTATCGAATCAGACTAGGCGATTGTGCGAATGGTTTGATAGTCTTAAATATTCATCTATGATAAAGATATTGAGTTACTTATTAAAAAGTTTTAAAAGGTACGTTAATTATGGCTAAATTAATACGCACTGGAGAACTTTATGTGCTTTGTTGAGCTGATTAGGCAATTGCGAATTAGCAATGCACGGTTCGGTGAATGCAAGAGCACCTACAGTTGTCTGTCCACTGAAGCCGAGTACATGGCTTTAACTAGCGCTGCTAAGGAGCCTGGGGTATTTTTTGGCGTTTTCGCACGCTAATTGGTGAAATAAACGTGAGTACTCTTGTGGTTCACTTTGTAAGATAACCAAAGTGCACAATTGGCGCAGAACCCGGTTGATATAAGAGGACAAACATGTCTATGTTCGGTTTATTTTATTCGAGAACTAGTGGAAAAGAATAAATAAAAACTAACTTTTATTTATTCGATAGGATTTGGCAGATATAATTACGAAGCGTTAAATCAGGTGGAATATTTTTTATCATTTCTTTTACAGTCAGTTCGTTTTAGAATATTTCTTGTTTTGTACAGTCATGCAACGATTAAAGGGAGGATTTTATTTTTTAATGTGTCGTCTGGCTGCAACAGTGTTTTATATTTGAAATGTTTTTCTGAACTTGTCCGATCAACAAGCTGTCACTCAATAAAAAATCTCTTCACAAAAACAGTTTCTTATATTTATTACAACACTTTCCCTTCTCTAAAAGGTTATAAGTTAGGGCCGGTTGCTCGACGCTCGGTTAGTAACTTCAGGGTTAATTGTTGTTAAAGTAAAATTAACCGATGTCAAAGGACATGGCAAGTTGTATGGGATTTGGGCATACCTCACATAATGTGTTAATACATAATTAAACGCATTTAGTGAGATCAAAAAACGATGGGCTTTGTCTCAAATTAGTTGTCCGATCTGAGTAATTATTGAAATTGTTCGACATAAAATAGTAGGTATGTTCATCTAATACGCGAATGATTAAAGGAATTGTCGCCAATATAAATATTTAATCAGTTTATATACATTTTTATGCCAGTTTTTTTCTGAAGGCGTCGTTATGTTATAAGAGAGTAGTATCTTGCTTGATGTGCATGGTAGGTTGAAGATCGTATGTGGCGTGAATGCGATGATGTATTATGTGAATGTACTATAGAAGCACATCGAAGGTCTCGACAGATTGGTGAGAGAGATGTCTCATATTGACGCATGTAGAGTGCGGCTGTCTCCTAGTGATTGATACGTTAGATCAACTCTCTCTCTCGTGATATGTAGTGTGATTGATGCATGAGGTGATCTGTTTGGAGATTATTACAAAACTGTTTCATTTAAAAAATAATGAATATTCGGTTTTTACAGCAAGTGGTGTATTGAAGCCATCAGCAAAATGTTAATATTAAAAAAAAAATAATATATGTTGTGGTCGGCGTGTTAATAGTATGGTTTTTTTGTAGTTTTAAAACGTTATAGCGGTTTTTGTAAATTGGGTAATACTCAGCATAGACACGCAGTAAAATTTTACTGACGAGAGAAGCTGCTTCTCACGGGAAGTAGCCAAAGAATTTGCGATAATTGAAAATAAAAAGACAGACGGGTTTCCGTGGAGGCCAAGAAAAGAGCAATGGAAGGGCGACGAATAAAATATAATGCGTGCAGACACTGGTTTTAGAACTCAGAATACCAAATACATGCTCTGTATGATAATTTGAAGAACAGTAGAAAAAATTGAGCGGATGATAAGGTAAGCGTAAGTCGTACTACTGATCTGTGTTAATATTATACTGTACCAGTTTAAGTTACAATAAATTTGCTTCTTTTAGTCCGAGTTTGGTACAAACAGGAGGAGGAACTTTTCGCCAAGACCACTAAAGTTGGATGAGAAAGTTCAGGCTTATAACTCGTCAATTCAACTATAGATAATGAATCTCGATTCATCAGCACTAAAATCAGGGTATGTCTTTTTTATACAGCATAGCTTTATTTTGATGTCAGGACGTGTAGTTAATTTTTGCATGTGCATTATGACTCAAAATACTTTTTAATATATGTATTGCATTATTTCCACATATTTACATGCCATTAAAGTATAATATATTATAGCTACTAATAAAAAAATGTTAAGACTTTAAAGTCAATTATTTATTTCATGATGTTCACACAATAAAATTGAACATAATGGCAGCTTTATGTTTTCTGACATGATCATAGAGTTTGAGGCACTGAAGGTGATGAGAATAAAAATGATTGATTCGTCAATAATATCATAACGATGTTAAACGCACACCAAAAGTAAAAAGGTGTGCTTAAACTGAAAAAATAAAAGAATATAATAATATAAGCCTTCAATTATTAAAAGAAAAACCTAAAGCAGTGAATGAAGGATGTAATAATTAAAAAAATTAAATTTTGGAATTCAGAAGAACAAGAAATTAATGAAGTTAAGAAAAAACAAGGTGTTATTTGATTTAGACATTGAATTAAAAAAAGTCTTTTAGAAAATGCAGAAATAGATCTGAATAAAAGAAAAATTTAGATCTATTTTTGCATTTTCTAAAAAGACTTTTTTTAATTCAATGTCTAAATCAAATAACACCTTGTTTTTTTCTAACTTCATTAATTCTTGTTCTTTCTGAATTTCCAAAATTTAATTTTTTTTTTAATTATTACATCTTCATTCACTTGCTTTAGGTTTTTTCTTTTAATAATTGAAGNTAAATTTTTCTTTTTGTATTCAAGATCTATTTTTGCATTTTCTAAAAAGACTTTTTTTAATTCAATGTCTAAATCAAATAACACCTTGTTTTTTTCTAACTTCATTAATTCTTGTTCTTTCTGAATTTCCAAATTTTTTTTTTTTTAATTATTACATCTTCATTCACTTGCTTTAGGTTTTTTCTTTTAATAATTGAAGCGCTTATATCATTTATATTCTTTTTATTTGTTTCAGTTAAGCACACCTTTTTTACTTTTGGTGTGGTTTCAACATCCTTATGATCTATTATTGACGAATCAATCTTCTCATCACCTTCAGTGGCCTCAAATTCTATGATGCAGTCAGAGATAACATTAAGCTGCGCATTATGTTCAATTTTAGTTGTTTGAACATCTGAAATAAATAATTTTACTTTAAAGTTTAACATTTTTTTTATTAGTTAGCTATAATTATATATACTTTAGATGGATGTAAATATGGTGGAAATAATGGCAATACATATATTATAAAAGTTTATTTTTGAGTGTCATAATGCACATGCAAAAATTAACTTACACGTCCCTTGACATACATAAATAAAGTCTATGCTGTATAAAAAAGTACATACCCATTGCATGTTAAGGTGCTGATGAATCGAATTCATTATCTATAGGTTGGAATTGAGGAGTTAATAAGGCCTGAACTTTCTCATCAATTGTAGTGGTCTTTGGGCGAAAAGTTCCTCCTCCTGTCTTGTACAACTCGGACTGAAAAGAAGCAAGATTTATGTAACATTAAACTGGTTACAGATAGTAATATTAACAGATCTATAGTACGTACGACTTTACGGCTTACCTTATCATCGCTCATATTTTTTCTAGCTGTTTTCTTCAAATTATCATACAGAGCATGTAATTGTTTCTGAGTTCTAAAACCAGTGTCTGCGACTGCATTATATTTATTCGTCAGCCCTGTCCATGCTCTTTTCTTGGCCTCCACGGAAGACCCGTCTGTCTTTTTATTGTCAATTATAGCGACAAATTCTTTGGCTACTTCGATGAGAAGCAGCTTCTCTCGTTCAGTAAAATTTTTACTGCGTTTTGTCGATTCTATATTAACCAATTTAACAAAAACCGCTATAACGTTTTAAACTACAAAAACCGATACTATTAACACGCGCGAGACCACAACGGATATTATTTTTTTTTTTTTAATATTAACATTTTGCTGATGGCGTTCAATACAGCCACTGCTGTAAAAACCGAATTATCATTATTTTTTAAATGAAACAGGTTTTGGTAACTTGATTAACTTCGAAAAAATATATTTAAACTAATAAAACATGTAATAAAGCTGAAATATAATAGAGAAATATTTTTTTTGTTGTTATCTTTAAAAGCCCCATCTATTGGCAAATTAAGGAACTTACTATTCATTACATAGTTATTGAACGGCTCGTTGCGTATTCAGAAACGCAGTGAAAGTTAACTGACGTTTATCTTATGCATAATTTTATTGAACCAACAACAATTTTGAACATAACCGACGCCTTCAGAAACCGGGCATAAAAGATGTATATTAACTGAGTTTAAAGTGATTATATTGGCGACATATTCCTTGTAATCCATTCGCGTATTTAGATGACATACCTACTATTTTTATGTCGAACCAATTTCAATAATTACTCAGATCGGACAACTAATTGAGACAAGCCCCATCGTTTTTTGTGATTCTTCACGTAAATGCGTTTAATTATGTATTACACATTATTGTTGGAGGTATGCCAAATCCCATACAACTTGCCCATTGTCCTTTGACCATCGGTTAATTTTACTTTAACAACAATTTAACCCTGAAGTTAACGTAACCGAGCTTCGAGCAACCGGGCCTAACTTGATAACCTTTTAGAGAAGGAAGTGTTGTAATAGAAATATAAAGAAACTGTTGTTTAGTGGAAGAAGATTTTTTTTATTGAGTGACAGCTTGTTGACTCGACAAGTTCAGAAAAACATTTCAAATATTGAAAACACTGTGTGACAGCCAGTACGACTACATTAAAAACTAAAATCCTCCCTTTAGTCGTGCATGACTGTACAAAACAAGTAAATATTCTAAACGAACTTGACTGTAAAAGAAATGATAATAAAATTATTCACCTGATTTAACGCTTTGGTTAATATATCTGCCAACATCCTATCCGTAGATAAATAAGTTAGTTTTATTTTATTCTTTTCCACTAGTTCTCGAATAAAATGAAACCGAACATAGACATGTTTTGTCCTCTTATGATGAACCGGGTTCTGCGCCAATTTTTGTGCACTTTGGTTATCGTTACAAAGTGTAACCACAAGAGACTCACGTGTTATTTCACCAATTAGGCGTTGCGAAAACGCAAAAAATACCAAGGCTTCCTTAGCAGCGCTAGTTAAAGCCATGTACTCGGCTTCAGTTGATGACAAGACAACTGTAGGTTGCTTCTTGCATTCCCACGATACCGGTGCATTAGCTAATTTCGCAATTGGCCTAATCAGCGTCAACAAAGCCACATAAAGGTTCTCCAGTGCGTATTAATGTTAGTCCATAATTTAACGTACCTTTTAAATACTTTTTTAAGTAAGGTAACTCAATATCTTTATCATAGATGAATATTTAAGACTATCAAACCATTCGCGACAAGTCGCCTGGTCTGATTGCGATAGTTGCTCGTCCCAATCAAGATTCTTCCGCCACAAATTTTGAAATAAGATCCGACCTCTCACTACAATAGGTGCTAAAATACCTAGCGGATCATAAATACGCATGACTTGAGACAAAAGTTCGCGTTTTGTGAAATGATCAGGTGTATATGCTTAAAGGGCAGTTGTTGCAGAGATGCGATGGTGTACGCGACCTAGGTGTCTTTCATGATTCCAAACTTTTATTTGACGTTCATGTTGAGCATATAGTAGCGAAAGCTTCGAAGGCACTGGGTTTTGTTATGAGACTTGCCGGATGTTTTAAGAAAGCGAAAACCCTTAAGATTCTATATTGCTCTTTCGTCCGAAGTCATCTCGAATACGCTTCTCAAATTTGGAACCCATGCTATGCCAAATATATAGATCGCATTGAGAATATACAAAAGAGATTTATTCGTTTTCTATGTTTTCGGTTACATTTACCATATCATTCTGATGACTACATAAAGCTTTGTAAAAAAATTCATTTACAGCCACTTATCGTCGTCGACTAGCTGATTGCACTTTTCTTTTAAAAATTATTTCCAATGCTATTGACTGTCCTGACCTCTTGCATAAGCTGAGTTTCAATGTCCCTCGGAGGTCAGTTAGGTTTAACCCTCCTATTTCCATTCCGTTTTCCTCTTCCAATTACAGGCAAAACTCATATATTGTGCGAGCGAGTAAGGATTTCAATAATCTTTGTAAGGAGTTCTCATTTGACCCATTTAACACCAATGTTGCTACTGCGCGCAATAAGATGAACACTGACTTTTTTAAAAGTGCCTAATGTTTGACATTAACTGAAAAAGTACTTAGTGCCATATAAATTAATTTCTTTTATTCTTTGTTATTGTATGTGCTGTTAGTGATCCTAAGATTTCTGTATATTTTTCCGTTTCTTACACGTGGGAACCTGTAATTGGCTCTGTATTTCCTATGTTACTGCTTTTTTAATATTATAGCTGTTGGTTCTCCTACAAATAAATAAATAAATAAACTTTCAGCCCGGAATTAAACCCTATGACATCATGAAACTGTTGCAATACTAAGCCTAATGTGCGAGTGACGGTGGATTCTAAGCTACCTAAATCTACGCTACTACTGACATGTGATAGGTCGGATGATTGCAGCTGCGGTGGCAAACTATGGAGAGCTCCAAGTTTTGTTGGAAACCCAACCACGCATTTCAAATCCTCCACATTTATGAATTTCCACGATTGCAGCAACCAACTGTGCTGCATCCTCAGTTGAAAGATCTACACTGCTTATGTAGTCATCCATATACGTGTCAGGTCTGACAGCGTCTACGGCATCTGGGAACACTCCTCTTGGAATTCTGATGCGTTTCGGTTAAGGATGTAAATAGATGTAAATTCAATAAATTCTTGCTCATACTAAAATATAATTATACAATTTAAAAAACTTTTCAATTGTATAGACGAATCTGTCAAATTTTACCAATCAAACATTAACCTACCTCCAATGTGATAAGGTTGAAAATCGATTGCAGAAATTTGACAGATTGTGGTAACTTGATGTGCTGTTGTCTGTACTTACGTTACGTTATACAGGCTCTAGGATAAACACCAATCACGTAGATAGTCATTATTATTGAAATTGAAGTCACTTCGATAGCAGGTAGTTTAAACACGAAACTTCAGAATGCTGTTTTGACAACTTGTTTCTAACTTGACGTCAAATAAAAGTTACCAGTTCAAAAAATAACTATTATACATTACTCACAAAAATTTAAGGATATTTTTTCATGGACGATTTTCTTATGGGTTTTTCAAGAAGCTGTATCTCCAAGGAAAATGATCGTACAGCAAAAAGATATCCAGGAAATTATAGATTCAAGATTCTAGTTTTCGAATCTATCCATGATTCTATTTTTAAATCACTAGTTTTGGAATAACACTAAAAAAATCAAGGAAAGAAAAAAATTACAGATTTTTTTCAACTTTGGAAAGCTACAAGTTCATAATTTTTTTTTTTTTCTCACTCCAAAACTTTTTTTGAAAATTTTATGCGCTTTCATTTGATGTAATCGGTTAGTTTGTACATACGATGATTTTCCAAGGAATTATTGTCAATCAAAGTAAAAACGATCTCGTTCACTTTGTTTATCAATAACTCTGTAAATAATGATTGAATAGAGAATCTAAGCAGAGTTTTGAAATCTACACAAAATTTCCAATAAGTAACCATGGATACATAATGGCAGTACCACTTTTTTCGGAGTAATATCTTCGTTTGAAAAAAGGTCAAAGAATGACATATTGAAGGATATTTGGAATACTTGCTGTAAATTTTGATGCGATGGGTGAACGAAGGATATCGGAGTTAATTTTTAACATTAAGATGTCCCGGAATATCCCTGAGAAATTCAAACCACTGCGATTTGTTTTTCTTGATGTTCGGAGGCTTTAAACTTTCAGCTACCGCAAAAAATGACAATTCTGAACGAGTTACCAATTCATACCGATTTTTCCAGTAAAATCATTTTTTTTTTACTCCATAGCAGTAATGAGGTGCCAATTACCAATACCTATCAATATTGTAGGCCTAGCTTCCTCTTGGCACAAATCGTCAGCTAAGTCAGATAAGTACGGATAAGTGAAGTAAGTGATAGGCTATCGCGTGTAACCGATTGACTTAGAAGTCCCGAATTTTTAATCGATTTTTCCCGTTTAATCAAAAAAACCTCACCATATGCAATAAAATCTGTCAAACAGGAACTTGGCCTCAGGAATGGACTCATACCGTATACGTTCCCCTCCACAAAAAAGGTTCCACGAAAGTATGCAGCAACTATCGCCTCATTGCACTCATATCTCACGCAAGCAAAATTATGTTGCATATTTTGAATGAGAGACTCAAATCCTACCTGTCTAAAGAGATAGCTCCAAGCTGAGCAAGGATTTGTTAAAGGGAAGGGCACTCGCGAGCAGATTCTGACTGTACGCCAAATTACACGGGTCAACACGAATTTTGAGTCTGAGTTCTGCACCTCTGATTTTGTTTACTTATACCTAACTAATTAAAGAAAAAATATTTTTATCTAATAAAGTTTGCTTTTGTAGTTACTAACACGAAATTTATTTTTGTATGAAAAAGCTCTAGTTTTTATTTTCAATTATACGTAAAAGGAAAACAGTTTTGAATTCACATATTTTTATTAACTATAATTATACAAGACGGCATAAATAAACCCACAAATACAAAAAAAAATACAAGAAGGACTTAAAAAATGAACAGATTTGGTATATCTTCTGTGTAACTTGTAACTTTCTCGTATGAGCCCCCAAATGTAGTCACCCATCATGTTTTCATTATTTTGTCTTTGATAACGCTTTTTAAAGTTCATTACATCTTGGTGAAAACATTCCCCTTGCTCTTCTGAATATGTGCCTAAGTTGTCTTTAAAGTTATCCAAATAAGCATATAGCACGTGGACTTTCAAAGACATTCTGCAACCCATAACTTTGAAGTTGTGAAGCATATCAGTAATAAGCTCTGTGTAATTAAAATAAGCTCCATAGGCTTCACAAAGTTTCGTATTTGACAACAAACAAATATTTTTGGCTCTCACTTTAATGAATTCGCCACAAATATAACAAAAAGAGTCCACGGGATTTTTGCACTTTTTGGAAGACATTTTAGGCCTCACGACACATAAAATACGTTATTCCTTAGCAAAGCGCACGCGCACACTTACGTTAACAGTTTGTAAATCCCGCTTCACACCCACAGCCTCCCTACCCCTCTCCTGTATCTTATATGCAACGGCTCCTAAAAAAAACTGATAAAAAATTATAATTTTCGTTTTACATTGTGTAAAGGTACAAAAGCAAACTTTATTTATTATAAATGGAGTTTCTGCTTTTCTTTCGATGTATACAATCAGAAAATATTCACTAAATAACAGACTCAAAGAAAAATATTTTTTTTGTTGACTTGTGTTATTGAAAAAACTAGGGAATTCAATAAACCAACATATATTTGTTTTGTTGATTTCTTAAAGGCGTTTGATTCAGTAAAATGGCCGAAGCTCAGGGAAACTCTCTTAACAATGGGAACGCCAAGACACCTAGTAGACCTTTTGCGACAACTTTATGAAGCCGGGTCCGCTTCTGTCAGAGCAGACGATGTTTTGTCCAGCTCATTCCATCCCAGTGCTGGCGTACGTCAGGGGTGTATTGTATCGCCGTTGTTGTTCATATATACCGAACTCATTCATCGGAGGTATCAGAATATCTAACCTGCGTTATGCCGATGACACTACCTTATTTGCGACCAGAAGTTAGCCTCGAATTTGGTTTAAAGATCAACCGCGGCAAGACGAAGATAATGATTGTCGACCGCGCCAATAACAACTCGCCAGATCTTACAAAAGTTGCAAACTGCGATGTCGTTCAATCATATATCTATCTGGGAGCACTGGTAACCAACAATGGTGGATGTGACGATGAATGGCTATGACAAGGACAGCTATGGACAAACTCAAGAAAATATGGAAAAGCCGAGACAAGGCCACAAAAACCCGTCTTGTTAGAGCGCAAATACTCTCCATATTCCTGTACGCTGCTGAGACGTGGACTTTAAGAGAGAGTGAGAAAAAGAGAATAGATGCCCTAGAAATGTGGTGCTGGAGAAGAATGCTTGGAGTGTCGTAGACAAAGTTCAGGACCAATGAGTCTATTCTCCAAGAACTCAGCATTAAGCAGCGTCTATCCTCCATACTACAGGCGAGAATCCTCACCTTTTTTGGTCATGTTTCGAGACGAGGAGCCTCGTCTATCGAGCGCCTTGTAGTACAGGGGAAGGTGGACGGCACAAGACCTCGAGGAAGATCGCCGATGCGCTGGACAGATCAAGTCAAGGCTGCTGTTAATGATCCTCTTTATGAGTGTACTAGAAGAGCAGTAGTCCGAGACGAGTGGCGACGGATAATGAAGCGAGCTACCAACCCCAACTGACGAGCACAACCACTCTGTCAAGAGTGTAGCGACCAGGAAGAAGAAATAAAAAAAAATGTGAGCCTGACTGACCCTTTATTTCAAAATCTACATGCTGCACTCTACCATCTCTTGACAATCTTCCTACACAAATCCAAATGAAAACTGCCCTCAGGACCTACGGCTCCTATTTGCGAGGCTATCTCCGCATCTACATGTAAAGGTCGCTGTTGACCCGTCGTCTAACAGGGCAAACGTGTCGACACATCCAGCTGGCCCGGAGATAGTAACAGCTAGCATTTTTAAT
>NWSH02000323.1:16207325-16226906 GCA_002382865.2 Heliothis virescens | reverse complement strand
ACTACCGCCCAATAGCATTACTACCAAAGGCATCCACTTTATCAAAGTGAAAACTATACAATAGAAAGATTGTCAAAGAGGATGGAAGAAGACATGTTGCGCCGACCCCAAATGAATTGGAATAAGGGCAGGAAGATGATGACGAAAAATATTATCATAACGATTTCCGAGAAAATGATCCATAACTTTAGCAGTTTCCGAATATGTATACAAGAAGCCTCAAACATTATAACAATAGAAATTATGCTGTAGGTATACTACTCGACATGACTAGCACATATTTATGTAGAGCCTGCGATAAGGTGCAATTAAAAAGTATTTTAAATAAAAGATTGGGATACAAATGACCTAAGCAAGCCAATATAATGATACTAGCCACCCGCCCCGACTTCACACGGGAGTACATACATATAAACATATAAACCTTCAATCACTCTGTGTATTGAAAAAAACGCCTCAAAATCCGTTGCGTAGTTTTAAAGATTTAAGCGTGATCAAGAAATAAAGATCAGAAAATCATCTGTTGACTTCAGGTACTTTGCAACTAAACAGAGTTAATTAATTTATTAGGGGGTAAGTTCAGACGGAGGTAAGATGGGGTCCTTGGGTACTTTTCCATTTTCTATCCACGCTAGAAAGTAAATATTTGAAATAAGAAATACTGTGAACTTAAGAAATACTCACATCCTCAAATACTTTCAGCAATGCAAAATTTATTGGAACCATCATGGTCGTAGCTGCAGTATTAGTAATCCACATCGAAGCAAAAGTAGTCACGCAACACAAAGCGAGAAGTAACCTGGAAAAAACAACATTTAAAACACTTTAGGCTGAGTTGCACCATTTAGATTTAACCATAAACAGCCCTTTGGTCAAATCGGTTTTGATAACCAAAAACGTGATCTTCAAAACGGAGAAACGGACGTCTCTAATGTTTGTCATACACATTAAAAAGTAATACTATTAATCTCGCCCTTTGCTTATTATACTAATAATAAACTAGAAAAAATTGACAAATTCTTTCACTGTTGGGAAGCTAGATTATCCCCGAGTAATAAAGGTAATATTTTATCCGGGTAAGGACACTAGTACCCACGGGAGTCGAGTGAAACCTCGGGGAAACAGCAAACATACTAGCGGCGGTTGAAGTCACTATTATAATTAGGTAGATTAAGCTACCAATTGCTGCTGCTTTGCTACCCTCGTGAAAGGTGACAGCGATTATGATATCAGGATTGCTGTCACTTTATCCAAGTTTGAAAAAATTGCGCAGAAAGTTCAGTTAAATACCAAAATAGTACTTTTAAAGAAGCGCTGTCTGGTACTTAAGTGAAAACCAATATATTTATATTATCCCTAAGTTCTATGTACTCCACAAGTCCATAATGAAACAAAATGTTGAAGATATTTTCAAAACAACGAGGCAGCAACTAAAGGCAGCTGATAGCATTTAGGTATCAAATACGTATTTCAAGCGAAAATAGGAAATCCATTCTGATGCACACTGATTCCAAACGGATGATGATCTAAAATGCTGTGACGATATAGATAGGCGATGTTATCTTTCAATTCACCACGCACCAATAAGTTTGCTCCGATTCACCAATTCGTTTGCTTAGGTTTAAACTTTATTATTAGAAAAAAAAAAGCAAAATGACTTACTTATAATGAGAATAACCGATCAATCGTACAGTGTAATAGGCCAAGCGTTTATGAAATCCAGATTGCTCGACTGAGTACGCTAGGATCAGACTGCCACTAAACATCATTATAGAATCCTAAAAAAAAAACCAGATATAGATACATTTTCTTACAAATATCAAATGTTATTTAGTAATGTAAGGGCGCCCAGAGATTTAAAATTCAAGTGTCGGAGTGAAATTCTTCCATATCCTATATTAATGTCATAGGCCTTTGCCACACTAGACGGAAATTCCGTCACCGAACTTCCGCGGCGGAACGCCAATACATGTTATTGCCTATAAAATACAAATAACGGGCACACTACGCGGAAGATCGGTCGTTCCGTCGCGGACGGTCCCGCGCTCGGAGCGGACCGTCACTCGCTCGCGTCTGCTCGGTCGTCCGCGCACCGATCTTCCGTCAGCGTAAGATCGGTAACGTTGCATTACAGGTATTTGTATGCATCGCGCCACATTCAGCGGATAACTCGCAGTGACGACGCACGCACAGAATGTTTGACACTGAACGATTTATTAGGCAGGCAGCCGACTGATGATCTGCCACTGAATATTCAGTGTGGCTGGTACCGTATAGAACGGATTGACCGCCGCTGAAGTTCGGCAACTGAATTTCCGTCTAGTGTGGCAAAGGCCTTAAAGACGTTTTAATTTTAAACTAGCTTCTACCAGCGACTTCGTACGCGGATCATGTCGCTTATGCCAGCGACAACGGGTTAAATTCTAATAGCCCCGGGAAATATAATTTTAAGGGGAATATTTCCGTCGCACATGATTTTTGTGTTGTTTTAACCATTAAGGTTGCACACGCGACCGAAAGCTTAAAAAATGGAGTAACTTCTCCCAACATTTCCCTTCACTGCTCTGCTCCTATTGCTTTTAGCATGATGAAAAGTATCTATACTACCAGCGTGATGAAAAGTATACGACCAGCTCAGGAGTATGAAAAATTATTGTTAAAATGTTTCGTTAATCCGTCGAGTAGTTTTAAACTAAATTGCTAAGTGCGAAGCCGCGACGGGCAAGTAATTCTAGAAAATGCCATAATACTTCTTATTTGAATCCAAAATAAACTTAGTGCTCACATTTATGTAGGCACAGCAACAGACCCGAGTGCTCGATACATCAACCAATGGGAATATCACGACGGGTATAAAGGATGTCACCGCCAGGGGTATGCACTCGGATACCCAAAACACAGCCATTAACATAAGAGTAAACGCGGTCCACTGATATCTCTGTAAAAAGCAAAATACTTTCAATGATAAAGTTACAAGAAAATCTTTAAGCTTACGAAAAAAATCTTTTTATTTACCGTGCTCGGGAAAGGAGCCAGCACACCTATTAAAACAATTGGCGTGACAACAACAATTACACCACGCCAATGTCCGATCATAAAGTATTTCAACTTTTCGAAGGACGTGAGAACGGGGTCCACGGGGGCCTTTGACCTGGAAATAAATTATTTCAAATAATTTGTATTACTTAACAGATTAACGTTTTAAAAAACATGCAGCACCTTATTAGGTAGATTTTTGCAAGTGATCAGAATAATGCAAATTGGCACTTACAAAATGCCCCATTGATTGTTGGCTTATATGAAAAATATTTTTTCCTATTTTTCGATAATATAATTTTACTTACTTCGGCCCCATTGTTATTATTTCTCGTCAGTAACGTTGAAATATAATATTGCAAATACAATATTTTGAAGTTTTACAATAAGAGAAACAATGTTTTCACTGTTCCGTCTGACTTTTATTGAGATTTCATTTTCTGAAAGCTAGTAATAGTCTTCTAAATTTTAAATTCAAAATTTGACAGAATTTTCGGTCAGCATAATATTTTTGAAAATATTCTCATAAATAAATTGATTTAAACTTTTTGCACATTTTAAGTCCTACTATAACTTAGAGTATACATAAGCAACCCATAGAGCGATTATGTCATCTTTATTCCCGTGCCGATCGTAAGCAGATGTGTTATCTATGGTGAAGTAGAAAAATGTCGATAGTTGAAATTAACATTAAATCGACGTAGTGGTTGTTTTGGTTTAAAAATAATTATAATTACTGTTGAAACCATCAGAATTGTGGCGATATCTATCTTTAAACAAATCTTTAACATATTTTGTATGTAAAAATCAATTTTAAGCACAATAGACTGACAGTATATTAAAAAAAAATACAAATTAGCTCAGATGAAATAAATAGGCAGATAGAGCGTGCGGAACACGAGAGTGACGCCACAAAAGCAAATACCATTTTCAAAAACTAACCCCGCCTCACGTCAGTGCAAATGTACGCGTCATGTTGCGAACACGTCTCGAGCGAGTAAATTTATACCGTTAAATATGCCGTATTGTGTGTTTAAATATTGCAGAAGTAGTTCCCGATCCTTAAGAAAAAAAGATGGAATATCTTTCCACAGGTAGGCCAGGTAATTATTGATTATTTGATTTATTGTTCATAATTTTGGAATTAATTTTATATGACACATGCAGCAAGCAAAACAGTGACATTTAGTGTTGTGTTGTCAGTTAGTTTTACCCATATTTTTCCCTTAAAATAGGGAATTACGTATGAGGCGTAGGATGAACATGTGCAATATTTTTTTAATTTAAATTAAGCACATATCGTAGGAACTTAATAGAGTTTGATATTGCGGTTTTGCTTGGGTGGACTTTTTGTATTTATTCGCTATAAATTGAACATGTTTTCTACCTTTACTAAGGTTAATAAATTAGTTAAAAGCATTATGTTTTTTCAGATTCCCAACGAATCCTGTTTTACGAGACGACTGGATTACTATTATACGTCAAAGTAGACAAGAAAATGAATGGTTACCATCAAAATTTTGTGTCGTCTGTTCATTGCATTTTAAAATATTTTTTTGTAAACTTTGTGTTTTTTTCGTCACAATATAGGTCTTTAGTAAAATAATCTGGTATTATTATTTATCAAGAACCTGAGTTACATTATTTAATTAATATCGATTTTTTAACCTAAATACTACTTATGTAAGTACGTACGTAAGTACTTTTTAGGTTCCATACCCAAAGGGTAAAACGGGACCCTATTACCTACTAAGACTTCGTTGTCTGTCTTTCTGTCTCCAGGCTGTATCTCATAATCCGTGATGGCTAGAAAGCTGAAATTTTCACAAATGATGTATTTCCGTTGCCGCTATAACAACAAATACTAATACAATAAAAGTGTGAAACCGCAAATAATAACTTTGTTATTCATATCATCATCTGCCTAGCCTTTTCCCAACTATTTTGGGGTCGGCTTCCAGTCTAACCGGATGCAGCTGAGAACCAGTGTTTTACATGGAGCGCGACTGCCTATCTGACCTCCACAACCCAGTTACCTGGGCAATCTGGCACCCTTTGGTAAGACTGGTTGTCAGACTTTTTGGCTTCTGAACTACCCGTAACGACTGTCAAAGATGTTCAAATGACAGCCGGGACGCACTGTGTTTATCGTGCCTTCCGAAACACGGAAGAACTCGTTATGAAAAGATGGTCACCATATCCACGGACCGACCGCGTCAAGCGTTGCTTAACCTTATGATCGATCGATCGCGCGGCTTTGACTTAGCCACGAGCTTTTCTTTTTGAAAACTTTGTTATTCATATATTTGTATTGAAATACAAATATATGAATAACAAAGTTATTATTTGCTGCCTGAAATTGTTTTGTATTTTGGCTAGTTTTAGGTAATATATAATTATGTTCATTTTTCATAGATAATGTACGGAACCCTTCCTGCGCGAGTCCAACTCGCACTTGGCCGGTTTTCTTACCTTTGTAGCGAAATAATATAATTATAATATGTTACTAATTAGTAGAACAGTATAGTGAACAAATTGATTAATGACGGGAAATTTTTTCATCACCTAGCCACATTATACGCACACAGGTGCACGTGTTCCTACGCTACCGCAGCCATTTGTCACGCACACATAAATGCAAAGCTAGCTTCATAATGTTTGTTACGCACGCTCTATCTGCCTATTTATTTCATCTGAGCAAATTAGTATTGAAATGAAAAACAGGAGTAGAAGAAGCGGTATTTTTGTCCCCACAATTGTATAAAAAAGCTTTTTTCATAAAAATAAAACTGACTTCGAAAATGTAGGTACAGACGAGAGCAGGTCAACCTACACGAATCTGACAAACTTTAATCAAACATTAACCTTCCATTTTTGTGATAAGATTGAAAATCTATTGAAGTAATATGACAGATTGAGGTAGTTTGATGTGCTGGCATCTGTACCTAAAACCTTTTCCTAAGTCTGAACATACTATGCTGAAAACCATCAAATCAGCATTAAAATCGGTTCAGCCAAACGTGAGATAATCGCGCACATTCATACAGGTCAAACTCGTGATGTAAGAACCTCCTTTTCTGAATTCGGTTGAAAATGTGATCAACTTTTGAAGTCACGATAAAAACATATCGTATCCAATAATCGACATTGCTACAACGGTATGTTCCAATGTTTAAACTTAGAAAAAATAAGGTACCTAATTGTTTTTAATTTTTATTTATTTAGACAGACGAAAGCTAAAACAGAATGAAAAAAATTTTGTAAGTAGTAAGAAAGGAAATTATCCCTTGGGATAATTATACCTCTGTATAAAGCGTTAAGTGTACTAGGAAGCTCTACAAACGAAGCAAATAGGAAACATTGACTATCATATTTTAATTTAATTGATATTTGTACAAAAAGCTCTCACCACAGCAGCTGCTTCATCGGTTAAAGTTCCGTTGTAATTCTAATTTCGTGGAATAAGTATTTAAATTCTGCCAGCATATAACGAAAAGAAAATCACCTTATCTTCATCTTATCCCTTTACGCATCAGACACGACATGTAATACGCAGGCCCTTGTGTAATATCGTGTCATTATCCTCAACTAGGTTTTCTTATTAATATTACTTACATCCCAAACGAATTATTAGCAGTTTGACAATGTATGAAAGAGACTATACTAATATATAGCAGAACATATTTATAAAACCGGCCAAGTGCGAGTTGGAGTCGCACAATGTCTCGCGGTTCGTTTCTGAAATGACCTTTTTGAGAAAGTGTCATACCAATTTGAGTCGACCAATTCAATCAGCTGGGAAGCATTTGTCGGTTTTCATTAAGGTCAATAGTAACTTAGGAGTTCACAGTTGAACATACCATCAGAAAGGACATTTGGTTAGGCCGCTGATAACACTCAAACTGCCAGACGAAGTAACATCTACAATATCTACAACAACAAAATTAAATGAAACCCACATTGTTCACACATTCACGAGTAGCGACCCCGCGGGTACCGAGTGCTCCAGGGAGAGTATAATGTCCTTCACCTCCGGCTTGCCGGAGTGAACCATGAAGGGGGACGGGTCTCCCGCCTCTGGCTTGCCTTCATTGGCCGTCCAGAGTGGAGTCGCTAGAGCAGGGTCAATAGCCCTGTTCGGAGGGTGGGTGCCTCGTGGTAAGTGGCGAGTGGGCCAGAGATGCTGGACAAGCGCGTGATCTGAGTTTAAAGTCCGGCGAGGCATCTTCACGCTTCAGCCGCTCATGTTCCTGTTGCCCTCTAGTTGCGAATTTCGCGACTAGTTCCTGGGGGCCCAGTAAGTGAACTGGCAAGTCTCCACCTGCCATTTTTACATGTATTTACTACATTGTTATCGGCAGGTGCCATAATCCCCATAGTTTCCCATATCTTAGTCCATCAACATCCCATCACAATAGCCCAGTAATGTATTCCATATTTAGCAATAGTTTAGCACAGAACCGGGGATTGTCCTTGGGTACATTTCCATAGTGTATACAGAGATAATATTGTATACTGAAAATGTATGGTGTAAATAATTGTTGGTTGGCCAATAAAGGAAAAATAAAAAAAAAAAAAATAAAAAAAATAATCGTCGGTTTTGTGTTACCATCACATTAAAGTTGTCTCAAAAGGGCTTCAGCGTGTTGGCTTCGGCCCCACTTTCGCCTTCCAAAATTCCGGAACTCAGTGGTCCCGTGGTCTGGTAGAGACATAAAAAATAATATCTTCTTCTGCTTCTTCCTAGCGTTTGTCCCGTGTCGTGACGGGGTCCGCTTTCCGTATCCTCTTCTTCCTCTTTTCGCTCTGTCCTGTATATCTTCTTCTTCGAGTGCACAGCTTTCCATATTTTTCTTTACGACACTCATCCACCATAATTTTGGCCTGCTTCTGCTCCTTTTGCCGGGTATGTCGAGATTCAGTGTCGCCTTGCCGATGAACTCAGTTGGTCTCCTTTTTACATTGCCGTACAATGGCGGCCAGTTCTCCAGCAGCTTGTCGGCAACGTCGCGTACTCCAAGGCTACTGTATGTACTCGATACGGATACGATTTTATCATGCTTCGTCACTCTGCACGTCCACCGCGACATCTTCATCTCAGGAACTTGGATGAAACTGACATGCTTTTTTGTTACAGCATTTAAAATCTACTTAAAACATTAGAGACGTGGAAGACACCACGGGCGCCGGGTGTCCAGAGATTACTGCCGGCCACCGTACACCATAGGCGTGGATATGTGGGCGGTGAGTTTCAGGCGGCTCATCGTTCTTCCGTCTCCTACGAGACTATACATCTGTCTCTCTGGTCGGTCCTTCATGATTGAAGATCGTGGTGATGGTGGGATGCAAGTCTGGAACGGACGAACTGTCTTCAACGGCTTCTGTCAGCTGCGATGTTAGCGACAGTTTAGAATTTTGGTGTGTCTGGATTCTGGATTTGGTCAGACCATCTGGTTGGTGAGCGGCCTCTGGTCTTTTTCCCTCTGTATTGCCAACGATGACCAACTTTTCGAGGCTGTCGTCTCCGCTTCTCATTATGTGCCCAAAGTAAGTCAGCACACGCTGATAGCATGTCGTCGAAAGACGCTCTTTGACCAAAGTCAAAGAGCTCAAAAGCTGTGTGAGACTATACATATAGATACAGATACAGCCTGGTAACAGACTGACGGACCGACAACGAAGTCTTAGTGTCCCGTTTACCCTTGCGGTTTTGTTTTTACCTAAAACTATGTCACGGGACCATTTGGAACTTTTTTTTGATGATTAAACAATAAATAATCAAAGTTGCATACAAAAAACTTTTGATACATGCAAAACTCAAAAATGGGTCAAATGGAAATCTGATTGATACTCATTTTTAACCAACTTCAAAAAAAGGAAGAGGTTCTCAGGTCGACCGTTATATGAAAGGGTATGCTTGCAGTTGGGTCCCATTGTCACCAAGTCAGGATCTGATTGTGGAAACCCTGAGAAATCGAAGGCAACTCTTGAAAATTGTAGGCAAGCATCATGTGAAAACTTGATATTCATATGTAAATCGTGTGAGCCTATATGACTGTGAAGATTTGAACCTTACCTGATGATGGGGACGACGGAAAATCAAGGTATTATAACTTTACATCGGTATATAGAAACTACCAAGTGTTTGGGCTCATTTTATTCGTATTGACGAGATCTTTTCACTGAAATATGTTATGACTACCATTTCAGACCTGACAATGAAGGCAAAGTGCAGTTTAGGGAACTCCTTAAGGGTTGATAGCAGTTACCTTGTTTTTAGACATATTTTATTTATATAAATAAGGAAGGAAAATATGTTAAGTATGAACGTAGAGGGAGTGAGAGGGGGAGGTAGACCAAAGAAAAGATGGATGGATTGCGTGAGAGATGACATGAGTAAGAAAGAAGTGAATGTCAGTAGTATACGAGTGACAGGGAGAAATGGAAGCAAAAAACATATTGCGCCGACCCCAAAAAATTTTAGTTCAGTTTCATGTATTCTTCCCCTTCCCCAGCTTCCCCTAATATTATTATTTATTTATTTTTGTATGAAAATCGGAAAGCGGTTAACATAATACACCTACTTACCAAGTTTTAATTGTGTAGTCCTACTAGCTTCGGAATAAAGTGTGTGCATACGGACGGACGGACAGACAGACAGACATGACGAATCTATAAGGGTTCCNATATATAATAAAGTGTGTGCATACGGACGGACGGACAGACAGACAGACATGACGAATCTATAAGGGTTCCGTTTTTTGCCATTCGGCTACGGAGCCCTAAGAACCGACTTCACAAAACACTGAAAGGGACAAAATAACACTTTTCACATGGCTCTAGAAGTCGGTGGCAAAAAGGAATACAGTTAACAAACCTGCAGACACCGGCTTCTAGAACCATGTGAAAAGTATTATTTTGTTCCTTTTAGTGTTTTGTGAAGGCGGTTTTTATTTTTTTGTAAAATAGTTTTTTATTCCAATCAAACTTAGTTTCACGCACTAATTCTGATTGTATTCGATTATAATGAAGGATTGTACTTTTGCGATATTCCTTTTTTGGTTGTGGTAGCGATAGAAATATAAAATGTTTTTAATATTTTTATTAATTATTTTGAAATTTTGTCGCATCCTGAAAGTGCTGCCCGGGATCCCCGCCGCCCCCACTAATGTGCGGCAGCTGCGTCTATGCCATTGTTGTGATGACAAAGTCGTCCATAACACTGAAACCATTGTAATTAATTATTATAAAATGGTATAATAACAAAAAATATATCTTCGAATAACAAAACTAAACTTCCGTATAGAATACTGAACCTCCGACAAAATTACTAAGCTACCGACAACGCAAGTTTTGTCAAAATAATCATATTATTACAACTTGCATGAACTGTTAAAATTTATATGGTTGGTTATCAAATTTATTTATTTTCTCTCAATAATGGTGAAAATACCTCAACTACTCGGCCCGAGCGATCGGGTTCGGGTTGCGTTCTATTTAGTTTTAGTTCATAAGTACAGACGACACATATAAAAAACAGATAACAACTATTAAATTTCAAGATGGAAAGTCACAAAAATCGGTTTATAGCGCTTTTTTTGTTAATATCTCATTTCCTACGGGTTTTTGGCTATTTGTTCTAATAACAATATTTCCTAAGGCAGAATATTTGTGCATGGGCGGGTCGTATCCGGAGGTATAAGCGCTGCATGGATAGGTACAACCTAAATCGCGCCTTTCAAAGAGATCAAAGGTGTGTATATAGAGCCTGGGAGCGGCCCGGTTGTGGAGGGGATGACGGGTGCCTACCGGATAATAACGCAATTAATGCATTTTGACGTAATATCTGGTCGATGCCTGTCGTCCACGCTGAGGGTGACTGGATGGCGGAGGTCTAGCGTGCGTGCGAACCTATACAGGAAATGGAACCTGTACATATAAGTACGGAGGATGTTAGTTGTGCAGTCCATCCAATGCCAAATTGGAAGTCCCCTGGGCCGGATGGACTACACAATTACTGGATAAAATGGTTTCGCAGTTCGCATGCACGCTTGGCCTCACAATTCCAGGCGGCCTTAGAATCGGGATCGCTCCCAGAGTTCTTAACTACAGGCATCACCCACCTGCTCTATAAATCAGGTAGTGCCACGGAACCCAAGAATTATAGACCAAAAACATGTTTACCAACAGTCTATAAAATTCTTACATCCATTCTGAGAGCAAAAATATATCATCATATTGAGTCGGCTTCTCAGAATGGATGTAGGAATGGGTCCCGTGGCACTAAAGAGCTACTTCTCATAGACATGACCATTAACCAGCAGGTTCACCGTTCCCGCAGATCTGCCCACACCCTGGATAGTAATAAGGATAGAGCGAGGTATATTCCAGGGCGACAGTTTGAGTCCGTTATGGTTCTGTCTAGCCTTGAACCCTGTGAGCACTCTACTAGAGGGATCAGGGCTGGGTTTTAAGTTGAGAAGAGGTGGTCAGGTAATATCTCACCTCCTCTACATGGATTATTTGGAGTGTTGCATAACAGACTGCCACTGGTGGAGTTGCTGAAGATAACTAAAGTCTTCAATGAGGCCATCAAAATGGAGTTTGGTATGGACAAATGTGCAGTTATGTATGTAAAGCGTGGTGTGATTGTGGAGTCACTGGGAACCCAACTCAAGTACTCCTTAAACTTTAGATCCCTCTCCTCAACCGAAACCTATAAGTACTTGGGTATGTCAGAAGCGTTGGGAATCAATGTGACTGACATGAAGCAGTCGTTGAAGGAAGGCACGCTTCTTTTCCGCCTGAAAAAAGTCTTTAATAGTCTTCTGTCGGGTGGCAATAAAGTGGCAATAAGCGTGCCTNTGTTGAAGGAAGGCACGCTTCTTTGGCCGCCTGAAAAAAGTCTTTAATAGTCTTCTGTCGGGTGGCAATAAAGTGGCAATAAGCGTGCCTTTAACGGGTGGGTCATGCCGGTCTTGATGTACTCTTTTGGCATACTCAAGTGGACTCAGACGGAACTAGACGCCCTGGACAGAAAAGTCCGTACACTGTTGACCGCGTACAGAATGCATCATCCGCGTTCATCTGTAATGAGGTTGTATATCCCACGGAAGTGTGGAGGGCGAGGCTTTTTAAATGCCAAAACCCTTCACAACCGTGAGGTGTGCAACCTCAGGGAATTCTTTCTTAAGGTGAACGTGGCGATGCATCGAGACGTGGTTGCAGTAGACAAGGGTCTAACCCCACTCTCCCTGCAGGCCGAGAACTGGCGCAAACCTGTAATAATGGACACCAACGACCGCAAGAGAGTATGGCAGAGCAAAGTGCTGCACGGACGNTCATACACTGTTAACCGCGTATAGGATGCATCATCCACGTTCATCTGTAATGAGATTGTACTTACATCCCACGGAAGTATGGTGGGCGAGGTTTTTTAAATGCCAAAACCCTCCACAACCGTGAGGTGTGCAACCTTAGGTATTTTTTCTGAAGGTGGACGTGGGGTTGCATCGGGACGTGGTTGCAGTAGACAAGGGCCTAACTCCGCTATCCTTGCAAGTCGGGAACTGGCGCAAACCTGTAATAATGGACGCCAAAGACCGCAAGAGAGTATGGCAGAGCAAAGTACTGCACGATCGCTTTTATCAGGCCTTGCATGGGCCTGATATTGACTTTAAAGCGTCTGTGACCTGGCTACCTACTGGTGATCTCTTTTGAGAAATTGGAGAAACTGAAGGTTTTGTATGTGCAATTATGGACGAAGTAATGATGACCAACAACTATAGGAAATATGTTGTGAAAGACGGTACGGTTGACATATGTCGGGCATGTCGTCGTCCCGGTGAATCTATCCGACATATAATCTCTGGTTGTTCTCATCTTGCTAACGGTGAGTACTTGCACAGACATAATCTGGTAGCCAGGATAANTTTTGTATGTGCAATTATGGACGAAGTAATGATGACCAACAACTATAGGAAATATGTTGTGAGGGAAGGTACGGTTGACATATGTCGAGCATGTCGACGTCCCGGTGAATCTATCAGACATTTAATCTCTGGTATTTTCACATTGCAAACGGTGAGTACTTGCACAGACATAATCTGGTAGCCAGGATTACATCAGCAACTAGCTCTGAAATATAAGCTTGCGGAATTGGAGGTACCATACTACAGGTATGTGCCCGACCCAGTTCTCGAAAATGGTCATGTCACATTGTACCAGGATCGACCTATCATCACTGAACGGACTGTTATGGCTATCAGACCAGATATAGTAGTGATAGATCGATTAGAGCGCCGCGCAATGATTGTAGACATCTCCGTGCTACGTGACGAGAACTTGTGAAGGTTGAAAAAGATAAACAACTGAAACATCTTGATTTAGCCCATGAGGTTGTCGACATCTGGCATGTGGATTCTGCAGTCATTGTGCCGATAGTCGTTTCAGCCAATGGCTTAATTGCCAAGAGCCTCGACTTACACCTAAGGAGGCTCTCGTTAGATCAAGCGCTTGATACAGAAAGCTGTACTTCTGGACACGGCACGCATCGTCAGGAGGTTTCTCTCTATGGAGCCCTGACCGCTGGTATCTTGGACCATGTTCCCGTTGCCGGTGGAACACTATTATTATATTTTTAAATGTTTTGTTTATTTTATTTTTTTATGAAATATTTAAAAATGTATGTTGAATAAATGAAAGTAAAATCGTAGAATATAAAATTCTCTATAAGCGTCGATTTTTTTTTTATACAGTGAACCGTTTTCCAAATAGAGGGCGGAGAGCGCGCTGTCACAAGATCACTTCAGGTCAACCGACATTACCAATTATGCAATTACATAGGCAGGTAAGTGTTGTTAAATAAATTAATACTGAATATAAAGTTGATAGGTAAGGAAAAAAATACTAAAATCATAAATACGAAAAACATATAAAAATCAAAGTCCTGACTCATTCGCTGACTTATCAACGCAGGGCCCAAACCCGTGAACCTATAAAGGAAGGAAATAGGGAATGCACCTATGTCTGCCCAAATGCTTGTGCACTATAATATCCGTCCTGCGCAGCTACCTGATCTCCTCATATGAGAACAGCCGCCGTGGCCGGCAATCGACTAGGACGCCATTATTTTAAATGGATACAGGTAGCAAAAAACCCATAGGAAATGAGATACCTATATACAAAAAGGCGCAAAAAACGATTTACGTGAGTTTTGACCTTGAAATTTAGTAGTTGCGTACATCCTACCTTATGTAGGTTTTGAGACAACATTTAGGGTGTCAATATTTGGGGGCACGGCAGTGCCCCCGCCAATATAAGTATTTACAGAATTATATATATATTATAATAAATTATAGAAAAAAAATCTCATTTTTCTCTACTATCTGTAGAAAACAGTTTTACATTTTTTTTGTAAGTACTAAAAAAATTTAATATATATATAAATTTATTAATATTATATTGCATGCCAATTGGTAAAATATGATGGATCATTTACCCATATGTAACAACATCATTGTACCCATATTTGCAATAATAAATGTCTTTGTCTNCTTTTTTGTAAGTACTAAAAAAAATTAATATATATAAATTTATTAATATTATATTGCATGCCAATTGGTAAAATATGATGGATCATTTACCCATATGTAACAACATCATTGTACCCATATTTGCAATAATAAATGTCTTTGTCTTTGGTGTATTTTTATTAATCATCTGGCATTCTAAATTATTAAAGTTGGTTTGTTGAAAACAATATGGATGTCACGTCATTGTGATAATATTGATAAAGTTGTTTTATTTAGTTGTTATTAATAAATAAATAATCACTGTTTCATTTCACGTCATTCGCGTCGTGAAGAGTAAATGGATAGAAAATAATTTACTGTATGCCATACATATTATTTATTACAATTATTTGAACTTAACTTGAAATAAAAGGCATCGTACTCCTGCTNCTAAAGTTGGTTTGTTGAAAACAATATGGATGTCACGTCATTGTGATAATATTGATAAAGTTGTTTTATTTAGTTGTTATTAATAAACTGATTGTTACTAATCACTGTTTCATTTCACGTCATTCGCGTCGTGAAGAGTAAATGGATAGAAAATAATTTACTGTATGTCATACATATTATTTATTACAATTATTTGAACTTAACTTGAAATAAAAGGCATCGTACTCCTGCTTCTGCGAGCCTCTTTTGTCTATAACGACGAATAACGATATATAACGATTAACGTTATAACGAACAGAGTACTTATAGTTTATTAACAATCTGGGGGCACGGTAGTTCCCCCGCCAAGAAGAGTTATATATTTGCATAAATTAGTAGTTAACTACGAGAGCATTTTTTTTGCTCTATTTTTTATTACTCTGAAGCTGTATCCGTGGCAAGAAAAACTAGAACAGTCTGGAAACTCATCATAGCGCAAAAATAATAATAAAAATTTATTTCACTGCTGGGAAGCTACCCTATGCCCAAGGATGTTTTATCCTGGTACGGTAAGTAGTCCCCACTGGTCGCACTGGTGAAACTACGGGTAACCGTTGGTTGTAAATGTATGCTATAAGGTAATAGTAATTGGGGCCTTTATTCATGTAAATAAATAAAGAATATTAATAAAAAATCACACGAGATTTTTTTTAATGTTAGGAGCCTAACTTCTTACTAATCTTACCATAGTCTCACAAGCGGTACCCGCACACTTAAAACAAAAATAACATAATTGTAAAAAATCGAAAAAGCAAGAGATGTTATGCATTCATATTTATGTCGCAGTACAGGCCAGTGTCTCAGACTACTCGTTATTTATTTTTCCCTGTCGTATTCTCTGCATTTTCCAATTCGCTTCATCTATAGATACAAAAATTAAAGTCCTGACTGACTCATCATCGCCGGGCCCAAATTCGTGAAGCTATAAAGCTGAAATTTTGCAAAGAGATTCATCTTAAGATTCTGACGCGAGATAAGGGAGGATTTCCCATAATTTCCATACGGGAAACACCGGAATTTTAAGTATTACGAAAAGCCGCTGGTAGATTTATTGCCTTTTTATGAATAAAACAAATCTTCTATAATTAACAAATCAGTATGTCGCCGCTATTCGCTCGATACAGTTACATGTGACGGCAAAGGGAAGCTTAATGAATCATTATCACTTACGTATGCTTGGCAAGCCTTGGCATGACACTGAAATTATTAATTGAGTTCTCTTTAATTTATTTGTCCAGTGTATGTATCAATAGAAAAAAAAGCTCGTCCGGTGGCAATAGAAGCTCTAAAGGCCAATGATTCATGTGCTACTGCTTGTCGCAGATTTTCTTCATGGTATGATTTTTAGGGTTCCGTATCCAAAGGGTAAAACGGGAGCCTATTACTAAGACTCCTTCGTCTGTCTGTTTGTCTGTCTCCAGGCTGTATCTCATAAGCTGATTGCCTGTCTGACCTCCACAGCCCAGTTACCCGGGCAACCTGGCACCCCTTGGTAAGACTGGTAGTCAGACTTTCTGGCTTCTGTCTACCCGTAACGACCGCCAAAGATGTTACTATCAAAATTTATTTTTTTACAATCTCACCATAAAATACCATGACAGGCTTGCGCCCAATGCGATAATGTGGTCCTTATCTAAATTGTACTATTTTAGACATTAAAAATTATATAAAAAATGACAAAACCAAAGAATTTCACATCTATTAAAAATTAAATTACAAAATACTTAAACAACAAAAAGCTAATCCCGAAGACTAAATGTCTCAATTATCCCCTTGTCCCCAGGTATGCCACCATACGACTGGTGGTCCGACCCCCCCGATGAGGTCAAGCTGAAGGCCTACGTGTTCAACGTCACGAACCACGAGAGGTTCTTGCTGGGCTTGGACGATAAACTCAACGTGGAGGAGATTGGGCCTGTTGTTTATTTGTGAGTATATTTTGACTTGCTGTTTCCTAACGGCCGTTCCCAATAACCTATCTAACTCTGGATTTGCTTACCAGTAATAGGAATTTGACATTACTTGTATGGGGCTAATGTCAAAATNGCCATCCATAAACCGACCGCACCAAGCGTTGCTTAACCTTATGATCGATCGATCCGCGCGGCTTTGACTTAGCCACGAGCTCTTCCAAATTTTAACTTGGTAATTCATATACTTGTATGAAAAACAAAGTTATTTTTTGCTGCCCGAAAAATGTTTGTATTTTGGCTAGTTGTAGGTAATGGATACATTCACTTTTCATAGATAATGGTACGGAACCCTTCGTGCGCGAGTCCATCTCGCACTTGGTCAGTTTTTTAACTGATAATTTTATGAAGCATGTGTTGGTGAAATCGAAATAATTACTAAAGCGGTACGCAAAGTGAAGAATTTTCCCATACAAAGAGTGCGTGCTTCTATTGATAACAGGCCTCAACGTTTAAAGAACTCTATTGCTAACAATGGAGACCACTTCTAAAAAGCTTTTTAAATTGTTTTATATTTATGTATTAAACTAACACACTGTTAAAGTAATAAATGTTATCTGCAGTAGAAAATGTTTCTTTTCTTTGTATCATTAGTATTTATGGCAACATTAAGTATCATCAATCTAAATTATTTTTCGAGATATAACCAGGATATAGCGCATTTTATGGTATTATCTCTTAAATCTAAGAGTTATGAGAAACACACAAGCAGTTGATTGCTTGCAAACAACCAAAAGAATCAGCCTATTGAGAATCCTGATATCAATTCGCTTAGAAAATTGTGTATCCATGACTTCCTAGATTAAGAAATTGAAAGTAGTCATAAGTGGATCGGGTTTCAATATGAATGATGAATTGGCTGGATCGCTGCTTTATACAGGCTTATCCGAAAAATATGCGCCATTGATATTATGGCTACAAAGCACTCCGGAATTTCGATTAACGCACATGTCATTAAAATTAAGATCGTGTTTCTGCTTATTCCCAAAGTATAAAAAAATTAAATTCATCCAAGAACAATTCCCAAATCGTCCCACAAACAAAACAGTATAATACTGTCATGTCTCATCAAATATAAAAATGATTGACTTATTTGATTGTTAAATAAAGTAGAATATTTTAAAATATAGTTTTTTTACTTGTCAATGTAACATGAAATCTTACGCTACATGAGTAATTACAGTGTTAATTTTAATAAATAGCTCAATGCATAATGATTACAAAAAAAAAATCGATTCGACTTCTTGTTTATTGCGTATTGTGAGAACATTTTCCATAGTTACGTTTATTTTATTTTAGACTATCAAAAACTAGAGATATCAACGAACAAAAAACCCACCGACTTTATTAAAAAAGCTTATATTTTGACGCGTGAATTTTCAATTGAAAATTAGGTTACTTTTTTGATAGTAAATGAATATTAGGTGAAAAAATCAATTTTACAATTCCAAAAAATTACAGTGTGTTTGGTATGTACATACAAAGACAAGTTTTCACCAAATTTCGTAAGAAAAAAACTTTTTTTGTAAAAGATAAAAATAAAAAACCAAAAACTTAGTTTTTTGAATTTTCCACAAAAATTATGAGGTATGTGTAAAAAGTGGAAATACAAAAGTTGTAGATCTTTTTATTACCTACAACTTTGTCATGCAACTTTTTTCTATAGGACTTGTAGTTTCGCCGAAAATCGCAATAAACCGATTTTTACCCTTAAAAGCTCCCCCCCACTTCCCGACCACGAATGGAGTGGAATTTATTTTTTCTTCCATTTTTATCATATTCTCTTCCTTTTGGAATAGGTTTCATTCTACTATAATTTTATTTGACTTTTTGCCTTATTGAAAGGGATAGGCACTGGTCTAAATATTTAGTGGAGGAATGTGGGAATTAACCTATTGAATTATTTGTTTTCGAAAATACAATTTTATTTTTCATTTATGAGCTCGTGGGGCAAATTTGGGAAACGGTTTACTACCTATTTTAATTTAATATTTTTGTCGTGGGTGACTTTTTTGTGGATGAAAATGGCAACAAGCCCAAAATACTATCTTTGTGTATATGTTAACGGAAATGTATGTAATCCGTCATTGTATACAAATCCTAGGAAATGTATGTAATTCCTAAAATAGCCCGGAAATGTGTGAAATAAATTATATTAGACACATTTCCTAGACACACTTCCTTCCTACATTTCCTAAACAGCAATCGGAAATGTGATTTTTGACGCTTTAATTAGTAAGATAATATGAAAATATTATATGGCACTCATTTAACGGGGCAGTTGTGATTAGCAGTTACGTGTGGGCGGTAACAAATCGGAATTTGTTGGTAAGAAATCTCATTCTAAGCAATCTATAACAAATGAGGTAATAAAATGCAAGCAAGCAGGCAACATGCAATCAAGCATGCATCATGCAGCAGGCATGAATTCGTCATGGCTCCGGCACTGCGGAGCTCCGGCGGTCCCACGCGAGTTTATCGTCGCAGATAGCTTTAACGCTCACCACCTAGCTTCGGCTTGCTGGCCGGCTGAGCCGGCCAGCCTCAGCCACGGTGGCGAGTGTATCTCTCTT
>NWSH02000323.1:16173596-16184982 GCA_002382865.2 Heliothis virescens | reverse complement strand
GTCGCTACTCCCCGTCATCCGCCTCAGATGCCCTGCGGGGTTTATTATTATTATTATTATAATCGGACTACTTGCAGAAGAAGAGGAGGAAGAAGATTACAAAAATACAATTAAAAAGAAAACAACACATAGGAGTATTTGGGTGCATCAGTTATGGAGAAATAGAAGAATTCATGGTGAATTTCATAGTTTGTCTTGTGACCACATTGCCAACTATCCAGAAAAAATTTATGATTATTACAAAATGGACTACCAAAAGTTTCAAAACTTATTAAATGTGTTGCGGCCATAGGTACATAGAAAAACAAAAAAACTAATTACCGACCCACTATCTCGATTGAAGAGCGGTTATCTGTCTGTTTAAGGTAAGTAATGCTAATGTACCTACTACGACTACCTAGAGTTTGTACTCTTTTGCTTTGGCTTTTTTACAAAAGCAAGTTAAAGTGACTTATATTATAATTTATAGTGGTTTGTGTTTGAGGCACCTAGTGGTTGACGCACCCGTGGTGGACGCACCCGGTCCGTTTACATTGATCCGAAGCAATTTTTAATCAAATGTGCAGTCGGGCACAAAATTATTAACAAAACATTTGTTTTGTTATTTTACTTTATTTTATTCGTCTCGATGCGCCGCGCGCAGCCGGCGACGCCGCGCGGCGTCTCGCTGCGCCGCGCGGCGTCGCGCTACATCAAAGCCGCGTCGCGTCGCGTCTCGGTGTGAATTGACCCTTAGAGCCGCCGTACACGGACTGCTTCAAGCAGTTGAGACCGACTGCTTAAAGCCGCGACCGCGCAGTGAACTATAGTCATTCATTCGCTGCCGTACACACGACTGCTCGAGCAGTCGCGACCGCTTCAAGCCGTCAACTGCATGATGAAATTCCATCGTGCCGTCGACCGCTCGCGAGCGGTTGCGAGGCATACACCGACTGCTCGAGCCGTTGACTGCGCTAGAGCAGTCGACAGCTCTCCGACTTCCCTCTCCCCCCCGCCTTTTGCGGCCTCGCGGCGTCTGTTCAGAAGATCAACTGCTCGAGCAGTTGATTTTCTACCACAGTCGAGTCATGGATTCTGACGAGGAAGCACTGCTTTTGCTGCTCCTGCTCAGGTGGAGACGACGGCGGCGACGTCAAAAGAGAAAATTTTGTGTTCATCCAATTTTGCAATTAAGAGAACAACGTGGACAATTCCATCATTTGTTTATGGAACTTAGAAGTGATGAAGAAAAATTTTTCAACTATNAGGGCCGCCGTACACGGACTGCTCGAGCAGTTAGCGGCTGAGTGAAATACACGGACCGCTCGAGCGGTCGGCGTCGACTGCTTGAGCTGTCGGTTGTTGACTGCTCGAGCTACGACCCAACTGCTCGAGCAGTTGATCTTCTAAACAGACGCCGCGAGGCCGCAAAGGGCGGGGGGGAGAGGGAAGTCGGAGAGCTGTCGACTGCTCTAGCGCAGTCAACGGCTCGAGCAGTCGGTGTATGCCTCGCAACCGCTCGCGAGCGGTCGACGGCACGATGGAATTTCATCATGCAGTTGACGGCTTGAAGCGGTCGCGACTGCTCGAGCAGTCGTGTGTACGGCAGCGAATGAATGACTATAGTTCACTGCGCGGTCGCGGCTTTAAGCAGTCGGTCTCAACTGCTTGAAGCAGTCCGTGTACGGCGGCTCTAAGTATGCAGATACTCAAAGCTGAGCCCATCCAGAGATGGTCAGCTACGCGTGAGGGGAAGGTGTAACAGCTCCTATGCATGAAGAGCACGAAGACCGAAAGCCGTCGCGGTTTCATCGGCATCTCCTCAACCTCGCTGGCCCAGAAATTCCAGGGGAGTACCTACGGACGATCTGGACGAGCCGCTTATCTATCCATTTAAGCAAACATTTCCGATGTCTCTCGTTGACCCTGGCTGAAATAGAAGGATGTTTCAAGCAACAAAGAAAGAGTGCTTGTAATGTCTAAGTGAATTTGTCATCAATAAAATTCTATCCCAAGATCTCCTGCGCAAATTAATCTGGTTTTCTTTCAGGAGTTAACAACCAAGTGGTAGCTGTGCCATGCTTTAGTCACAATAGGAACCAGAAATTTGATGAGTCGTTCTTTGAACACGTCGAGAAAAAACCAATAATGTCATACACCGGCAAAACACTTCTACAAATCATAAACATACAAACTAGTACACTAGGAGGATCTACATGACACAGTTCAGAAGGCAAATGATAAAATGGAGATCGGGACACTTGGTTGGAGGGAAACAAAAACACTGTCATTAGGAACTCCTGGTTACGAAGTTCAAATAAGAATTGCGGGAACTAATAAATGTTTTTGGGAAAGAACTTAATATCTTTTTTGTGTTAAATTGTTTATTATAATTACATTTTATTGATCTATATCTATAAGATTTTATTCTCTTATTTTCCGTGTATCATTTACTTTTGCATTAAATTGTTAAGAAACATCATTTACAGCCAGTATTAAACAATATAAAAAGTAGGTCACTACAACGGTAACTACGGACAAAGGCCCACATCGATATCGAACATTGATCATTTTATTCGTATCTGATTATTGAAAACTCACTTACCAAAGGAATCGGATCCCTGAAACGATAATAATACGTAATAGGGAAGAAATATAAAAAGTCATTTTAACGACTGGCAAAGAACCACTATGAACTTGAAATAATATTTTTTTGTTTTATCAAGCGTTGGAAATTGCGGCAGTGTTCACAAAAAGAGGCAAGCACGGGGGCCTAAATAATGCTAAAAAGCTAAGTGGTAATAAGTCTAATAAACCTGGGTATTTGTAGGGCTATTTCATCGAGGCTGTCCACTGGTGCACTTAGCGGTCGCTCGAGTAGTCGGGATGGGGCTGTAAGCAGGTCTGAGTTCATGGTTCGTCTAGTATTCGTGTTTTTGCTGAGCTTCTTTCGCTTTTCCTCGGCTCGTCGTAGATTGTGGAATCGGAAGAAGAAAATCGACATTATATTTGATGCACTTGTATAATTGCGTCCTTCAATTGTCTTTTGTCCACGAACTCACAATCGTCTTTCTCAAAGGAGATAGCACTTGTACACTCATCTTACACTATGTTTTACATTTTAATAATAAGAATGTCCTGAACTGAAAGTTGTTAATATTGTACACCTAAAAAAGTTGTGGTGGGTAACGGGTCATACGTTTTAGTGTGATTTTCGGGTTTAGAGAGTTTTCGTTTCATATTTATATTTAATGAACTATATTCTGCCAGCAGCTTCGCTCGCGCAAATCTCATAATCCAGATTTTTAGGGTTTCGAACCCAAAGGGTAAAACGGGACCCTTTTACTAAGCCTCCGCTGTCTGTCTCCAGGCTGTATCTCATAAACCGTGATAGCTAGAAAAGCTGAAATTTTCACAAATTAAGTATTTCCATTGCCGCTATAACAACAAATACTAAAACTTAAAAAAAAAAACAAAATATTAAGAGGGGTCCCCATACAATTAACTTGTGAAACCGCAAATTTACTGTGTTATTCATATATTTGTATGAAAAACAAAGTTATTTTTTGCTGTCGAAAATTGTTTGTATTTTGGTTGGTTGTAGGTAATATATACGTTCATTTTTCATAGATAATGGTACGAAACCCTTTGTGCGCGAGGGAAACTCGGACTTGGCCGGTTTTCCCGGTTCCCGTGGGAATTTCGGGAAATCCTTTCGCGCGTCCGCACCAGCGCCCGCGCCCGCACTCTGAGCCCTATCCACGAAGAGAAATGACAAGTACGTTTTCAATCGTTGGAAGACGAGACGGATTATATTAGTGTCCAAGCGAAAGACCGTTTATTTAGTAGTTTTCCAGAACATTCCAACATTCTGGACCACATCATTCATTCGACTACTGGAACTTTATTTATTACGCACCTTATCTAATATCCTTACGAACCCTATCGACCTACTCCCACTATTCAGCTTTTGGATCATGCTGGAAGTCTATGCTCCCGGTATAAATAGAAGGTGTGCCTGTGTGCTATCGAAGTGATAAATATTTATAATTGTGTATAATTATTATTGCTTCTGTAATTGTTTCAGTGGTATCGTTTAGAATTACAATTTCAGATATCACTGTTACTGTGTTTCATCGGATGCATGGAAGAGTTCCTCAGAATACCAGCCCTTGCAAATTTCAAAAATATTTTGACTTCTCAGTCTTAGATAAAATATGTGTGTATTAAAATGGCGATCACACCCATTCAGGTAAGTTTAAAATTGCTATTATTGCAGTTATTTTTTACGTAATTTGTAACACTTCTTCTGAAAATCTGTGTACCTCTGCCACCATTTGATACACCTGCCACCCTAATCGCAAAACCACAGGTTTACTGCTACGTTGGGTGAACCTGACTGCTCCCTTCTTCAAAAACATCTCCAACTTTCTAAGCTATCATAATGTCAGAAAAAGTGACCACTCCAGTATTATGCGTTCAAAGTTCATTGGTAGGAAATTTCTTGTTAGTTCCTTATATTCCTTTCCAAAAATATATTCAAAGCTTTTGTTGTCATTAAAATATTGTGATTTGAATGAAAAATATTCGGTAAAGCTTGAAATTATAATATTTTTTCTGATTTCCTTGCATCATTTGTGTTAAAAGAATCTAGTTTCATGACAATATCGAATATTATTGTTACAAACTGTCGTATTTGTAAATGATAAGATAGATTTGAAATTTGTTCGGTTCGAATTAGACAAGTACGTCTCGAACCAACCAGGAGAAATATCGAATTCGACATTTCCAGACCTCACATTTTTGACTCGAGAAATATTCGAATTCGTGATTGATTCGAATACCCGAGAATTACGTCCCTGAACCTACTTGAAAAAATCTTTCACTTTTGGGAAGTTACACTATACCCGAGTAAAATAGGTTACATTTTATCTGGGCATGAGAAGAAGTTTCCCCAGGAAGCGGCTGAAACCTCGGGAAAAAGTAGCTTCTCTATGGTAGTAATATGGTATATGGTAAGCAAACCAAAAATGATTAGATTATATTAGTATTGCTGATGATGACTCAAATTATATGGCTATCTGCCTAGCCTCTTCCCAACTCTGTTAGGGTCGGCTTCCAGTCTAACCGGATACAGCTCAGAACCAGTATTATAATAATAACACTGGTTTGAGTAAATCACGTTAATAAGAAATATTCAATCAAAACAGGCGCTTCAGCTATGTCCTACTTTATCTCTTCAAACCAATTATTATAACCGACGATATCTAAAAAACTTTAAATTTAGAGCGTTACTCATACTTAGAGTCGTGAAAGCCTTTCCACCTATACATGTAATTATTGTGAAAATACACACTCATTATTTTTTAGCATATTCAATCATTTTTTTTGTGCCATATTTATCTTGTCCACATTTTGGCATTTTCATAGTGCATATAATTCAATTTCTAGTGATGAGTGCCTAGTGTATGTATGTACGTTGAAAGATCGTTTTTCTGCGTTCATGACCTATATTCCATTTGGGAGCGGCAGCTTTAAGATACATAATTTATGATCCTGATCTATTCTGAGACGCCAACATATCCTCTGTTGCTAGTCGCAACTCACGGCGTAACAACCATTTCGATGAATTTAATGGATTTTCTCATGTAGCTTAAAACCACTATTAACTATAATATAGTGCATGATTTCACTTGATTGCTTAATCTTTTTTTCCGCTAACTTATATTAACTATTTTATGACAACAGTAATGAGGATNAACCATTTCGATGAATTTAATGGATTTTCTCATGTAGCTTAAAACCACTATTAACTTTAATATAGTGTATGATTTCACTTGATTGCTTAATCTTTTTTTCCGCTTATTCATATTAACTATTTTATGATAAAAATAATTAAGAATTATTAGAATCTAGGGCTGTTAACCATAACGAAGTCAGATTTGATTCGAAAAATAGAAACGTACAAGCAGTATGAGCTCTGTTGGGTAAGAATCTTTCACCTTTCTTTCAGAAAACCTTGTACAAAATTTAAGTTTAAAGAAGAAACCAGTCAAGCAAAATATTTCTCAGAGTCACGTTGGTCATCACCAGAGAGGAACTGAACCGAATGCAAGGCCTGATCAAGTTAGGATTGATGAAAAAAGATCTAGTGCTTGTGTGAAGAACTTGTCATTTAGGAGTGTAGACAGGGGCTGTAAATAATTATACATTTAAATTTAGGAAACGATTTAAGTTCGCGAAGAAATTTGATTATGAAAGAAAACTTTATTATTAGGGATTTCGTGATTATTTGGGATCTGTAGGGGTCAGGGTTGTTTATTTCATTGCTGCAGATAAAATTGTGACATTGTTGACATTGTGACAAACAGGTCGACATAATGTACATAGCATAGGTCGGTGGCTACCTGGTAAGTGGTACTCGCACCAAAGGGTTTTATTTTATCATACGAGGGTAGTCACTCACTTATGTGAGGGAATGTGTATGTAGGAGCAACATTTTTTGGTTTATAGTTTTAAGTTAGATTGTGTTTTGAGTTTTTGTTTATTTTGTTTGGGAAATAGTTTTATGATGATGGAAAAGCTTGTGGCTAAGTCAAAGTCGCGCGGATCGATCGATCATACGGTTAAGCAACGCTTGGCGCGGTCGGTCCGTGAATGGGTGACCATCTTGTCATAACGAGTTCTTCAATGTTCCAGAAGGCACGATAAATTGGTGGGTCCCGGCTGTCATTTGAACATCTTTGCAGTCGTTACGGAAAGTCAGAAGCCAGAATGTCTGACAACCAGTCTTACCAAAGGGTATCATCAGGTTACCCAGGTAACTGGGTTATGGAGGCCCCATGTAAAACAGTGGTTCTTAGCTGCATCCGGTTAGACTGGAAGCCGACCCTAACATAGTTGGGAAAAGGCTAGGCAGATGATAGAGATAGTTTAATGTTATGTCACACTAGCTTCTACCCGCGACTTCGTACGCGGATCCCGTTGCTTATGGCAGCGAGAATGGGGTCATCAAAATCAAAGATCTGGAACGTCTCGAATCGGCCCGTGCATTTTTAATCACTTTTGAACAATTGTAGGTACTCAATTTCAAATCATCTCCGAACTAAAAGAATTAATTGAACTTTGTTTTTTTTTAATATATTTTCATAACCACTGTTTATTTTCATTAAACTGATTAATTCCAAACATTAAAAGCAAATTCAGGACCATTTTTAGGGGTTTCATAGTAAACTAGAAACCCCTTATTTCGCTATGTCTATCTGTCCGCGAAATTATCTCAGTGACCGTTCGCATTAGAAAGCTGAAGTACGAGTATGTATATCTCACCGATAAAGTGGGAAGTCATTGGTTTTTTCATTCCAAGTCTGGCGTATCATATGATACATGAATAGGTTTAAATGAATAGGAGTTTACTGAAATCATGTTTTGATAATATTTATTCTTTGGAAATAATAGCTCCAAAAGTTTTAAATCCCACTTTTAATTTTACATCCACTTCTTATTTTACCACTTTGTCGGCATGATTGATGATATGTTTCTGGCAATTGCATAATCCGGAATTACACACAATGCCTAGGTAATTTATAGATTAGTAAAACGTACGGGTAATGTATAAAATATTGTCTATTTTACACTTTGTATTCTATACCAGTATGTAAAAGACGAGAGCAAATAGCAAAGTGGTCCCACGCGAGCAGATATCGTCGCAGATAGTTTTTACGCTCACTACCTCGGCTGTGGCGAGCGTAGATAAACCACCTGCTCCTCAGCTCGCGAGCCGCCACGCCCCTACGCGCCTCCGCGGTTCTGGATTGCACTTTAGTATTGGGACCAATTAGACGATGTGGGACCGGATTTACATTGCTTCGGATCATTTCAGCTATGTGATGCCAATGTGAACGTAAAGATTACAAATACACTGATAAATCTGATAAATGTCATGCAGACTTTACATAATGTATTATAATACTGTCCTTTCAGAAGAAGAGAAAAAATCCTAAAGATGGATGCAAAACCTGGTTAGGGATTCTTTATTTTCTTTACTGTGTCTGTAGTATATACTTCGTAGTGATTATATAATTTTTATATAAAACCAGGTGACCCTTTGTACCACCTCGACTCGTTTAAATTTTCCAGGGATCACTACAAATATTTTAAAAGCAACATAAGCCCAAAACGGTTCAACCATTTTCGAATTTTAGTGAGACTAGCAAGATAGCTATTCATTTTTATTAGAGTACATAAGTTCCAATGTTAAATATTCATCGGAAATTATACTGCTTAATACGAAGTCATTTTTAATATTTCATACACATTATGTTAAGCGTGCGTCAAGATTTTCTAGCTAAGACGAGTGGGCGACGGCACTCAACCTTATCTCTCATTAGCGTTAAGTCTCGCATTGTTCTGCTGTTTCACGTCGTATGTGTACTTATACAGGGTTACTTACGATTCGACGACTCTCTTGCAGAAACTACGTATGTAGCTCACAAGAAATGAAGTCTAAGGAATTAACATAACACAACTTTATAAACTGTTGGCTAACAATTATTAGGTTTCGGTACTCAAAAAGTAGTACGGAATCCTATAACTAAAACTTTATGTCACCAGCAGTCACCAGGCTGTATTTCATGAACTGACATAGTGAGAACAGAAATGCATCATTTGTGAAAATTTATACTTTCACAAATGATGTAATGAAGTAGCTACATGCCATACAAAATACAACGGACCAAAGTTATACCTGACATTAAAGTTGTATCCGAAAACACATTCATTTGCGAAGCCGCATCAACAAAGTCCTAGGGAATCATAACAGATTCAAAATTAAACTGGCAGGCACACATTGAAAAACTTTGTAAAAGACTAAGTTGTTCTGCGTATGCACTGTGTAGATTATCTCCAGAGCTTCATTCGGATGCATCACGGGCTAGTGGCATCAGTACAGCGTTATGGAATCATATTTTAGGGAAACTAGACACATAAGAACGTAACGTTTAAGGCACATAAGCGATGTATTCGGGTAAGCATACCCGAATACATCGCTTATTTTCTTTAAAAAAAAACTACTATCGGTACCATGTCTGTATATTTTGGAAGCCGCCATTTTTGTCAGATAAAATTCTGATCTGTTTCCACGATTGTCTGATGCTGTAGTACGCAATATGTAGACGAGATAAGGAAAGACTGCCTTCACCCAGCAAAAACTACTCTTATGAGGAAAAGCATTTTCTGTATGGCACCGATTATATTTAGTAAAATACCACAAGCATATAAAGAATTAAATATTAAACAGTTTAACATTAAATTGCAGGTTTTACTAACGGACATTAACGATTTCCTCACAGATAAAGTTTAACTACCATTTTATATTTTTCTTGACATTCCTATTTTGTATTGACTTCGTAATCGTACGAACTTTAGAATTGTAAAATTACCAATTTTTTTTCGCCAGAAAGGCCAAACATATTGCTACTAGCATAAATTGTTGTAAGATCTTGCATGCCTATGTATGTTACCTTCTCATGTTTGCAAATGTATATATAGATAAAATTGTATGGTACCCTTCGTGAGCGATTCTAACTCGCACTTATTCGGTTTTTACAACTATTATGGCATCCCAAAGATTGCCCTTACAGACAGCCTGCCAACCAGCTAGACATAAAAAAGCGAGTCATACTGTTGTGTTGTTTTTTATTGTCATCATGAAAATATATAGGGATTCGACATTTATCCCAAAGGGGCTGGACACAGGCGATGCCTTCACTCGCTTCCCGAAGGAACTAGCACAAGGCTAAAAAGTAGCCTATGTCGTTGCCCAGGGTCTATCTAGACTATCTTTGTATGAAACATTTAAATCGATTCATTAGATTTGGCGTAAAAGCATGACATATGCCGAATTACTGTCGTATTTGGACACGTCCAAATAAAACGTCATTGCGCGATCATCGCGTGAGGATCCACAAGCCATGGTCGTATCGACCATGGCTTGTACGCGCGATAGCAAAAACTGGGTGTCCTATTGAACATCGGAAGAATAATTGACAACTTACCAAGCTGAATTATTTAGGATTTTCCATGCTTAAATCATGACCAACGAACATGGGTCCACGTGGTGAGTATACCTTTTTCGAGTTATCCAATAACAAAGACAACAAGTGCGAGTTGGTCTCGCGCACGAAGGGTTCCGTACCATTATTTATGAAAAATGAACGTATCAATTATCTACAACCAGCCAAAATACAAACATTTATCAGCAACAAAGAATAACTTTGTTTTTCATACAAGTAAATGAATAAAGAAGTTATAATTTTCGGTTTTCAGAAATGCTAATTAAATTAATTTTCTATATCTCAAAAACAAAAACTTACGGTTCAAAAGTTAGAGGGGGGTGGCTATTTTTCGACTTTTGGTTCGGTTGTTAACGAACACAATTTTTTTGTAAACATGCTTTTTGTTCCAATAAATATTTTTGTATTTTAATTATTTCCGAAAATATTAATATAATCAACAATCATAAACCCCTATTCATTTTAAAATACCTATCCAACGATATATCCTAAGTTAGGTTTGGAATGAAAAAAAAATCACTCCCCACTTTACGTGTAGGGGACGCCTAATAAAACCTTTTATTTTAGCACTTTGTCGGCGTGGTTGACATAGGTATATATTGGTACCATATTTCAGCTTTCTAGCGCTAACAGTCACTGAGATTATCCGCGGACGGAAAGACGGACGGACGGACAGACAGACATGGCGAAACTATAAGGGAAAACTTACTACTGAACCCTAAAAAAACAGTCGAATTAAGTAAAAATTTAATGATAGCAGAGCTTTAAAGCTGAAATTGGAATCATACACTCTTAACCCTAAAATAGTTGGGGACCGGCTAGGCAAACTGCAGATTCTTTTTGTAAATCAGCTGTTATTCGCACGTTTGTTCAAATAATGTTTGTGTCCAATTCCCTATGTGGTTAGCTACATGAAAAAAATCATAACGAATTTACTTATTTAATGCAAAAAACTTGTCAAAGGCAAGACTTTAGATACTGTAGAAGTACATGTAAAATTTGAATTAAGTTGTTCTCCGCGCACACTTAGAACTACTTAGAAAGCACCGACATTTAAAAAAAATGTAGTTTTTACTCAAAGCTTTTATAAGAAATATTAAACGCCCACATAGATAGAACAAACTTCAAGCGTCTGATTTCATTTACAAAATATTTATACAGTGCAGAAACTCAGTACATTGTATACAAAACAGATAGTGTTCATACAGTACAACGAATTCACGTTACCTAGGTATTTACATTACAGTGTGGGTTATTAAAGTACATAAATATGCATACGACGTGTTACTATATTGCTAGGAGAAAGAAGTGGAATGGAAGTTGAGTGCAAGTGT
>NWSH02000323.1:16151603-16167767 GCA_002382865.2 Heliothis virescens | reverse complement strand
TTGGAATAGGTTTCATTCTACTATAATTTCTTTTTTATTCAAAAATTATCGACCCTGGTCTAACTGTAGAAGTACATGTAAAATTTGAATAAAGTTGTTCTCCGCGCACACTAAGAACTACTTAGAAAGCACCGAGATTTAAAAAAAAATTAGTTTGTACTCAAAGNCTTAAAAGCTCCCCCCCTCCCACTTCCCGACCACGAATGGAGTGGAATTTATTTTTTCTTCCGTTTTTATCATATTCTCTTCCTTTTGGAATAGGTTTCATTCTACTATAATTTCTTTTTTATTCAAAAATTATCGACCCTGGTCTAACTGTAGAAGTACATGTAAAATTTGAATAAAGTTGTTCTCCGCGCACACTAAGAACTACTTAGAAAGCACCGAGATTTAAAAAAAAATTAGTTTGTACTCAAAGATAAGAAATATTAAACGCCCACATAGATAGAACAAACTTCAAGCGTCTGATTTCATTTACAAAATATTTATACAGTGCAGAAACTCAGTACATTGTATACAAAACAGATAGTGTTCATACACTACAACGAATTCACGTTACCTAGGTATTTACATTACAGTGTGGGTTATTAAAGTACATAAATATGCATACGACGTGTTACTATATTGCTAGGAGAAAGAAGTGGAATGGAAGTTGAGTGCAAGTGTTTAGAGTGCTAAGCGTTTCCAAAATAGACTATTCTTGTCGTCTGCAAGCTGGTTTTCGCTATCGTTGACCTCAAAACGTTAAAAACAGCCAGCAGCCCACGCCTTCTAGGTTTCATCGAATTAATTCACAAAATAACAATAGAATATTTTTTTTTACATTCTTTAAGTGTTTTTTTTTAAGTAACGAGTTTGTTTAATCGCTTCGCTGGACTGCTCTGTGAACTATTTCATTATATTTATCTACGAATAAATTATTTACACGTCGTTTTAAATATACAAACCCGCTTCGTCCATATATGAAAAATATATCGTCTCCTAATTCCATAACAGCCACACACCTTGCAACTATGTAATTTTATAAGTTAGCTCGAGGTTATAAGTGAATGAGGAATGAAATCTACAATTAAATGAGGCGATAATTCACATAATACTAATAAACAGATTAAAATAACTATAAAATTTTGTCTGAAGATAACGTGGAACGCGCACAGTGTTTACACGCGACGGCAGATGGTTGCGATAATACGGAATTGGCGGGTACTTTGCGTACCACTGCGCCTGAAAGACTAAATGAGATTTGAGTCGCCGTCGCCAGCGAGATACTGCCCGCCGCCAGCCAGCCGCCCTCTTCACAACTCCCTCCCGCTCCGCGCTCTACGCGCACCCCCGCGACCATTGCTCCACAGTATCTATAGATACTTACTCCACATCTCACATTAAATCCTTTTCACTGGGAATTTAGTGTCAAGTTAATTATATACTTCAATTATGTTTTGGTTTTACTAATATAGGTACACGTATTTCATCTCTTTATACCGTATGTAACAGCATAAAAGTGTGAAGTCTAGGAATTGTTTACATTTCCTAGGAAATGCTTAAATGGAAACTGCGACTCTACTTATCACGCGAACGAGTTTCTCAGTTAGTAATATAAATTAATAATAGAATAAGATAATAACTCTCTTTATTTCAAGTAACATGACTGAAACTGTGATATAATTATAAAATCTTTAATATTTACAAGAATACAACGGAATCTCTGACTTCATGATTACGTAAAGAACTGGATAGAGTCCCGCTACGCAAAGGCGCGCAAAGGCTTCTGGGGGGTTTAAAACAATAAAGACGAATGCATAGAAGGCGAACGTTACGCGAAGTTCCCAATCACCTATCCAACTCGAATAGTTCTGAATCGAGGTGTCCTCTTATCTTGTATGTATTATTTTATTTCAGATTGCTATTACGGAATAACATAAAATTCCGGAATGGTATACAATGTCGGATTAACAGCTATTGAAATCGCTATAACCAGCAATCTGACATTCTACGCAATAGCTGGGCAATGTATAAAATACCTAGGTTTTCCAGGAAATGTATGAAATATTATTAATTTCATCCACTAGTTTCTCATGCCTGGCAATGAAGGCAAAGTGCAGTTTCTTTTCGGTAAACTCCTCGATGGTTGATAGCTAACCTCGTGTTTGGTTATATTTTATTAATGTTAAGAAGGACTTTCCGTCATTATGGGCCGGACTGCCACTGCGGGTATTAAAATAATATACTTTTGGACAAGCTCTTTTAATATTGGCAAGTGGGAACAAAAGAACAGTCGAAAGTACCATTTACTGATTAGCTGAGTTTTATGCATAGCAGATAATACCTAAAATTGACCAAGTAGAGTGTGTTTTAATATAAATAAATAAAAAGAACCAGGACACTCTCTAAAGCTGTGTGTTGCTCTAAAACTTTGAATTTTATATTAACTTTGCTTTACTTTTTGGTGCGATACACATACACTAACTGCGGAATTCAATATTCTGTCTATCTCCGGATTTGCTTACTAAAGATAAGAATTTGACATTACTTGTATGGGGCTAATGTCAAAATTCTATCTCTAGTAAGCCAATTCAGAGATAGATAGGTTATTGGGAACGGCCGTTAGAGTACCGGTACACTGGCGACTTTCAGTCGGCCAGTTTGATCGGGTTGTTTCGCTACCGCACACACTGCACTATTATAGTCCTGTTTGGTCCTGCTGGTGGTCAGTGCGCACACTGGCCAAACAGTTGGCCGATTGTACACCAATTACTTAAATTTTCCCGAATTTCATGGAAGCAAGTGCGCAACTTAGTATAACATCAGCGAACAAACTATCTGACATTGCGTCAATTGACCGTCACCGTGTTCCTGAGGTTATACATTAACTTCGGCATGTTATTCAGTCAATTAAATTGACCATTTTTTACGGTTTTACCAATAACTTAAAAACTATGCCATTTATACTACCACTTCTTTTGTACGAAATGTTAAACAAGACCTACAGAAGTATTATTCAAAATTAATGCATATCCTCTGGAACACGGTGTATTGTTCGCGTGTCCATTGTTTTTAAGTCTGATAACTTTGACAGAATTCATCGGACATACCATGATATTAACACAATATTTGTATAGTTCTAGTGCATTGCTCGAATTCTGTTCAGATCGGCAAATGATTCCGTGACACAATGCCTCGTGTTGATGAATGGGATTTGCACCCATTCATGATGAAATGAAAATGACTGCGGAATATTGACCTACCATCAGTAAACTTTTGGTAATTTTTATATATTTTAATATAATCTCTGCTAAGATTTCCAATCCGATAGCCATTGATAAACAAAGTGAACGAGACATTTTTGCTTGCATTGACGACAATCCTTTGGAAAATCATCGTACACTCTAACCGGTTATATCAAATTAAAGTTGATCAAATTTCCAAAAAAAAGTTTTGTCAGTTGAGTCAGACAAATATTTTTTTTTTAAGAACTTGTAGCCTTCCAAAGTTGCGAAAAATTGTGTATTTTTTTTCTTTCCTTGGTTTCGTTAAAGTTATTCCAAAACTAGATATAAAAAATATTCATGGATAGATTTGAAAACTAGAATCTTGAACCTATAATTTGCTTGATTTCTTTTTGCTGTACGATATTTTCTTTGGAGATCTTGAAAATCCCCTAAGAAAATCGTCCATGAAAAAATATCCATAATTTTTTGGGGGTAAGAATGTACATATATCTTTAGTCTTGTATAATGTACTACCTACATTAATCCGAGTACATATTTTATTATTTTCTCAAAATCAACAAAACTTTGGCTGTACTCTCGAACCATTTGATTCTTGACCCACCATAAGCTTATTTTTCCCTGGCATACAGATGCAATAATGTTGAAATTCGATTAAATATACATTTCCACGGTAACGACCTTGTTATCTGTCGTTTAATTACATGGAAAATTATTTTTTACATACTCCATCTTTGTCAAGAGCTTAGACCGGTTTCGAACTGGCGTATTGTATGCACATATTGGCGCGTATAATCTCGCCTTTTTCAAGCTCCTTTTTAGGGTTCCGTAGCCGAATGGCAAAAAACGGAACCCTTATAGATTCGTCATGTCTGTCTGTCTGTCTGTCTGTCCGTCCGTCCGTATGTCACAGCCACTTTATTCCGAAACTATTAAGACTATACAGTTAAAACTTGGTAAGGAGATGTATTATATTGACCGCTTTACGATTCTTTTACAAAAATTGTTGAAACTATGAACGCAGCCAATGTTGCGAACGCAATATATGCAAACCATAGATGTCGTTTTTAATCTGTGTCACTTTTCAATATATTCTTAATCTTTGTTCATTGCTCCGTCTTTTTATTTCATCTCCCTAGATTATCAGCTAATAATAACTACATATTAATAACAGTTTTTCATTAGGTTATGGGCCCAGACGCCTGATTAGAATAGTTTAGGGACAGTTTATCCAATTAGTTTTTGCGAAAAGCAATTTGTAGTCAGACCTAACCTCAATCCGGCTTTCGCAAATTTCTCGTTTTTCAGAGTTTCTTTTTCAGCAAAAACCACTTGATTACCAAAAATGGCATCTAACGGAAACTTAATTAACATCGAAAAGTTAAAAGGCCGCGACAATTATGCCACGTGGAGTTTTGCGGTGAAGACGTATCTCGAGCACGAGGATCTTTGGAAATGCATTGAACACGATGACGGCACAACTTTTAGTAAAAGCGACGACACAAAAGCTAGGACAAAAATCATTTTGTTAATAGATTCCATCAACTATATACACATCCAGGATTCAAAAACATCAAAGGAGGTATGGAATAACCTGCGTAAGGCTTTTGATGACTCCGGCTTAACCAGAAAAGTAGGTCTACTGCGTGATTTAATCACTACAGATCTAGAAGGTTGTGGAAGTGTAGAAAATTATGTAAATAGAATTATTACTTGCGCACACAAGCTCAGAAATATTGGATTTCATGTTGATGATGAGTGGTTGGGTACGCTTCTTCTGGCAGGGCTACCAGAATCATACAAACCCATGATAATGGCCATGGAAAGCTCAGGTGTGACGATAAGTACAGATTTGGTAAAAACTAAAATTCTGCAGGATGTCAAAGATGAAAAGGATTCTGCAGCTTTTTATTCACAGTACCACAAAAGTAATAATGCAAAGGTAAATAAACCTTCAGGCAATAAAGGCCCGCGTTGTTTTAAGTGCAACAAATATGGTCATTTAGCTAAATACTGTCGTTCAAACCGAGGTTCAAATCAAAATAACAACTCAAGTAAGCCAAATGATAAGTCGGATGGAACCTCTGGTTTTGTGGCTGCATTCTCCGCAGCCCCTGTTCAGGAGAGAGGCTGTTGGTATCTCGATTCGGGTGCTGCACAGCATATGACCAATAATAAAAGTTTAATTTATGATTTTGAATCTGCTATGATAAAAAACATCACTGTTGCGGATAACAAAACATTACCAGTAATGGGCTGTGGAAAGGTAAATATACAAAGCTATGATGCAGAGAGAAAAAGGCTGATTGGCACAGTACAGGTAAATAATGTGTTATATGTTCCAGATTTAGCAGTAAATTTACTATCAATACACCAAATCACTAAGAATAATTGTAATGTGAAATTTGATGAAAATAGCTGCAAAATATACCGGAACTCAAGGCTTGTCATGACAGGATATATACAAAATGGATTGTATGTGATAAATAATGACATACTAGCACTGTTATCGTCAACTCATACATGGCATCAGAGATTGGGTCATCTTAACTACCAGAGTCTTCAGAAACTTAAAGATTCAGTTGATGGTGTAGACTTGGACATGAATCATAAAGATAATGTGACCTGCAATACTTGTATACAAGGTAAGCAAACGAGGCAACCTTTCAAGAATGTTGGTACAAGGGCTTCCGGTCTTCTAGACACAATACATTCAGATGTATGCGGTCCGATGGAAGAAAAGTCACTCGGTGGTGCCAGATATTATGTCACATTCATTGATGATTATTCAAGAAAAGTATTTGTTTATTTTATGCATTCAAAGTCTCAAGTATTCGAATATTTTAAAGAATTTAAAAAACTTGTAGAAAATCAGCTACAGCTAAAAATTAAAGTACTAAGAAGTGATAATGGCAAGGAGTATGTTAATGAAGCTTTTGATAAATTCTGCAAAGAATCTGGAATAAAGAGACAATTCACTATACCGTACAGTCCAGAGCAAAACGGGATGAGTGAGCGCATGAACAGAACCCTAGTTGAGCGCGCTAGATGCATGCTCATAGATGCTGAACTCCCTAAAAAATTTTGGGCAGAGGCAATTTCTACTGCTGCTTATGTGATAAACCGCTCGCCAACTAAATCTATAAATTATAAATCACCTGAAGAAATGTGGACAGGTGTCAAGCCTAACCTACAACATATGAGAGTTTTTGGTTGTCCAGCGATGATGCACATACCGAAAGAAAAGCGCCTAAAGTGGGATTGTAAATCAAAACAGCTTACTTTTGTTGGTTACTGCCTGGAATCGAAGGGATATAGATTATATGATAAAAAAGAAGGAAAAATTGTCCGTAGTCGAGATGTAATATTTCTTGAAGAAAATATTAAGAAGGATTTTGCCCTAGTGCCATTAAAAAGCTCACAGGATGAAAGTAGAAATGAAAACCTTGAAGAATCTGACAGTGACACTAGTTCATATGAAAGCATCAGTACAGTCAAGGAAAATGAAAGTTTACAAATCAGTGAAGATGATACTAATGATGAAGATTATACTCCTGAACAAGCTCTGAGCCCTCAGCCCCCTGCCACTCGAAATTTGCGGCCTAGAAAGAATGGGAAAATGCCTACATATCTGTGTCAAAATACAATGAATGATGATAATTTACTGCATGACCCACAAACTGTAAAAGAAGCCTTAGATAGTGAAAATGCAGAAGAGTGGAGAAAAGCAATGGAGTGTGAATATAGTTCATTAATGGAGAATAATACTTGGACGCTTTCTGAGTTACCACCTGGCAAAAAAGCACTAGCATGTAAATGGGTTTTTAAAACCAAGTTAAACTCAGATGGAAACATTGCTAATTATAAAGCAAGATTAGTTGTCAAGGGGTGTGAACAAACTTATGGTGTTGATTATACTGATGTGTATGCGCCTGTGGTACGCCTCACTTCTATCCGATATCTACTAGGAATGGCTGCCAAATATCAACTACAAATTGAGCAGCTGGATGCAATTACTGCATTTTTACAAGGTGATATAGATGTTGAGTTGTACATGACACAACCACCACAGTATGAAAATAATAAAAAACAAGTTTGCAAACTCAACAAAAGTATATACGGCTTGAAACAAGCGAGCAGAACATGGAATCAAAAATTGGATAACTATTTACATGAAATTGGACTACAAAAATCACAATTGGATCCATGTGTATACTTTATCAACAGGGAAGGAAATTTACTATACTTAACACTTTATGTGGATGATTTACTTATGTTTTACAACAATTTAGAATTTGCAAGGAATGTTAAAAGGAAGATAATACTTAAGTTTAAAATGAAGGAGTTGGGAAAAGCTAACTATTACATAGGCCTACGAATAAGTTATGATGCTAAAGGAATTTACATAGATCAATCAAAATATATAGAAACTGTATTGAAACGATTTGGAATGGAGAATTGCAAATCAGTGGATACGCCAATGGAAACTGATCTTAAATTCTCTAAGGTCTCAGAAGAAAATATATTGAGTGAAATTCCTTACCAAGAAGCAATAGGGTGTCTATTGTACATTTCACAAGGAACACGGCCAGATATATGCTATGCAGTGAACAGATTAAGTCGCTATAACAAAACTCCAACATCGGAACACTGGACTGCTGTAAAAAGAATCCTCAGATATTTACAGCGTACAAAAGACCTTGTGTTAGCATTCAAAATAAATGGGAACCAAGAGATTACAGGATACAGTGATTCTGATTGGGCATCTTGTACCGAAGAGAGAAGATCATGCACAGGATATGTTTTTATGCTTCAAGATGGTGCCATATCATGGAACTCCAAAAGGCAACAAACCATTGCCCTATCGACCACAGAAGCGGAGTACATGGCAATCTCAGCAGCCACTCAAGAAGCTTTATGGCTGAGACAGCTACATTGTGAATTGTGGCCTACAACCAAGGCTCCCTTCATAACCCTGTTCTGTGATAATCAAAGTGCAATTAAACTTTCAGGTAATTCAGTTTATCACGCCCGTAGTAAGCACATAGATGTACGTCACCACTACATACGAGACAAGGTCAAGTCTGGTGACCTTCACATTGAGTATATACCTACAAGTTCGATGCTTGCCGACTGCCTGACCAAAGCCCTGGCCAAGCCGAAGCATCACCAGTTCCTCGTCGGCATGGGTCTGCGTTCAAGGGAGGCTGTTGAAACTATGAACGCAGCCAATGTTGCGAACGCAATATATGCAAACCATAGATGTCGTTTTTAATCTGTGTCACTTTTCAATATATTCTTAATCTTTGTTCATTGCTCCGTCTTTTTATTTCATCTCCCTAGATTATCAGCTAATAATAACTACATATTAATAACAGTTTTTCATTAAAAATAAAAAAATAATAATATTCGGGGGGGCTCCCCATACATGAAACAGAAACAAAAAAAAAAACCTATACGTGTGGGGTGTCTATAGATAGGTCTTAATAAATGGTACTGAGGTTCCTAAAACCATTTTTTCTGAAAGTCAATCATTTCAGAGTAAGACACTTCCAAAGTGCTAAAATGTGTGTCCCCCCCCCCCTGTAATTTCTAAACTACCAATGTGAAAAATCTAAAAAAAATATATGTTATAGATCTTAACAAAAACTATCAACCAAAATTGGTTTGAACAAGATACAGTCAGTGGTTTTTGAGATATTGCACTTTTTAAGTAACCGCAAATTATAACTTTGTTATTCATGTGTATGTATGAAAAACAAAGTTATTTTTTGTTGTTGAGAAAAGTTTGTGTTTTGGCTGATTGTAGGTAATAAGTACAGACGACAGCAGGTCAACGTATACGAATCTGTCAAATTTTACCAATCAAACATTAACCTACCCCCATTGCGATAAGGTTGAAAATCGATTGCAGAAATTTGACAGACTGTGGTAACTTGATGTGCTGTTGCCTGTACGTTTATTTTTCATAAATAATGGAACGGAACCCTTCGTGTGCGAGTCCGACTCGCACTTGGCCGGTTTTTATAAGCTCAGATGAGCATCAGTCTGTATGATTCCATCATGGGTTCGATCGAATATGCATCATATCATCATAGGCGCACGTTAAGTTTTTGAAGCCTGAAATGTAGCACGCGTCTATGTGCGTACTAAGTCGAAATGACTATGTTCGCACAAAAAAAAAATACAGTCTGAAATTGCACTAACACAAATATACGTTTACATAATATAGTTTGTTTTTTTGTATTTGTGACATTTTATAATCGAAAGCATTTGTGTCGAAAATAAAAGCCATTCGTTTTGAGTTACATTTAAAAATATGTAAAATCCTCCCTCGAACTCCCTCGAACTTAGGATCTAATGTAACAGGGGTGTGGACAAGGTCAAGGTCCTAACTTTTTGACTGCAGAATAGGTAAAATTTTGGAAGGGTTCGCATTGTGGTCGAAGAAAATTCATAAAATAATTTATCAAGGCTACACTAGTGTATTTTTTTAGGCTGTTTTTGAAGAGTCTTTTTTTTATTATATTTTATTTACAAAAAAATTTTTTGCTTAGAAAAAATACGGATTTCTTAAAACATTGTGAATTTTCGACAGATTTTTATAAGAAAAGAACACTCTGGGTAAAAAAAAACCACGAATTAAGAAAACTTGCCTTCATAAAAAGCATAAATTATAGCGATATTCTTAATAGTTTTAAAATTAGAGACTTGTTTACAACGAGGCGATGAATTTTACAACTTACTCCCATACAAAATGGAGTTCACAGCGACTGATGCCACAGAGCACTTTACGACTGTATGATTTTTGACCCGTTCAAAATTTGACCCACATCATAAAGTCAAAAAGTTGGTAAAGGACCTTGTTCACACCACTGTTCCACTTTATCATTACTTCGAAGGACATCCTGTAATAAATATCGCGATATTATGGTTACAGATATTTTGCAATACCTGGTACCTAATTTCATCATATTTACGTAGAGAGTTGGCTTTTTTACGAAAACAAACAACAACAACTCTTACTAACATTAAACGAACAATCTCTCGCAAATACAATTCCTTTCGACCTGAAATCGCAGTACGTCATCCGGTTTGCTTCGCGCATGTCAAAACGAACCCGATACGGTAGAATGCGTCAAACATTTTACATGATGCGAAAGGTGCTAGCCGAGTTTATATTTAATGTAAAGATATAATGGTGAGTCGATGTAGAGTCCCCTGTTCCGATGGCTTAATGATTCTCGTAAATCCCACTATACAGAGACTGGCATGAATTCCTTTTTACAGCACTACAGAAATTCCGCACTTCCTTTGTCGCACCTACATTTTTGGTAGACATATTGGTCTGATCTCCTACATTAACGTTAAACTATACAAAAACAAATTTAGTTTGTTTTATATATTAAATATAGAATATAATTAAGAAAGTATCGTGAACACTGACCTTTCTTCGAAGCGTATACTGGATCGGCTAATGTCGCTCCAGGCACTCATGGATCTGCCGCGACTCTTGTGGTAGGCCGCTGTTGCCACAGCGGAGACTGTAGGTCGCCGCTCTAATTCCACTTCAGGAGGAAAATTGACTTTGGTTGAGCCGCGTGAAGAGGGCCCATCCACCGATTCACCACCCCCTGAACACTCCATTTCGAAAGCGGCGTAATCAGGAGCTTCTTCGGGCTCTCCTTCACTGCCGTCGCTCGCCGCCGAGAGTGCCTCATATCCGTAGCCAGGGCGGACGCCAGCGGCGGCGCCGCCGGCTGCGCCGCCCACGCTGCGGACGCATTCCGGTCCTGCAGCCAGCCTCGGCGAAGCTTCGATACGACTCAATGACGCCGCTTTTACTGATTGTCCTCTTATATTTAATGGCGAACCTCGCGAAGGAAAATGATTGGAATAACGCAGTTTGCTGTGACGAAACGTGGTGAAGCTTTGTTTCGTCCGTAGTATAAGAAATGGCACTAAGCGTATAGGTCACTCAAATTATTTCTGATATGCAAAGCACTTGTATGAACCATTCCACTTTTACACTGCTTAGAAATTTCGCGCTATTTTCACTAATGTTATCTTCGTACAAGAACCACGGTGTATAAATGTTTTATCTGCGTTAATTTAAATTTACTGCAAGTACCCAAATAATCACAACAAACTTTCACAATTCTCACTTATAACGTGGCGTGCCGCGTTTCTTGACATTTGACTCGTATGTAACACTCGTCTTAATTCGTAATGAAAAGACGACGAACAAATTCAACTAAACATAACCAGGTTCCGACTTGTTCCGTAAGTTCTTCGGCTATAGTGACCTTAGAATCGTCAAGCTGAAGATATTTGTTAATGGGATGGCTAAACAATAAAAGCGTATAGATACTACTTTTCATACATAAGGTGGTGACATGAAGTGAGGAAAATATGGAACTATTGGAGTGAAGTGCGCCCTAGAGGTGGCCGGGCGAGGCGGATCGATGCCGTCCCCACGCCGCCCTCTTGTAGTACGAGCCGCCACCACCGCAGCGCCATTGTATCCCTACTCATAAATAATAATACCTATTATATTTTTACTATCTCAGCTAATTCGGTGCTCTCAAACGTGATTACTTCTTGATATTGCAATTAATATTAATTCTAAACAACTAACTATTGACTTATGCGATACTCTACAGTAAATATTGTACTAATAATGAAACGAATGTTGTGTTCATCTCGAACTCCACATTCTTATAAAATAGATACCAACCTACATGAATGATAACTACCGAGTAATATTTTGTTGTTTTTGTTAAAAGTAAGTAGATAATAGCTGTACAATAAAATAAATCTGTTCTTACCGCCAATAGATGACACTAGGAGTTGGCATTTCATAAAAAAACACCCAACCCTGATATTTAATTTACGAATAACGTTTAATAAAACCAAAAGTAGATATGAAAGGGGCGAGTGCGACTTCTGTGCAGGTTTCTGAAATAAGCTCCATCTATTGTAGTTCATGTTTAGAAGCCTACCTACCTAGCCTCATCCGCCTCGCGTACGAGTATTTTTTTTGAAAAATGCATTAAAATGTTTGTAAAATGCATTATTCATTGATATTGCACACCCAAACATGACACACGGACGCAAGTGACAAAACGTCATCCGTCGAACGCTACGAATGTCTTATGGATTTCCCGGGTTTCAAAACAGTCGGTCAAGTCACACCTGTCGCGAGTTCATATATTTTTCTCCATACAAAAAGTGCTCAGCGCCGCCAAAGAGNAGATAATAGCTGTACAATAAAATAAATCTGTTCTTACCGCCAATAGATGACACTAGGAGTTGGCATTTCATAAAAAAACACCCAACCCTGATATTTAATTTACGAATAACGTTTAATAAAACCAAAAGTAGATATGAAAGGGGCGAGTGCGACTTCTGTGCAGGTTTCTGAAATAAGCTCCATCTATTGTAGTTCATGTTTAGAAGCCTACCTACCTAGCCTCATCCGCCTCGCGTACGAGTATTTTTTTTGAAAAATGCATTAAAATGTTTGTAAAATGCATTATTCATTGATATTGCACACCCAAACATGACACACGGACGCAAGTGACAAAACGTCATCCGTCGAACGCTACGAATGTCTTATGGACTTCCCGGGTTTCAAAACAGTCGGTCAAGTCACACCTGTCGCGAGTTCATATATTTTTCTCCATACAAAAAGTGCTCAGCGCCGCCAAAGAANGGGGCGAGTGCGACTTCTGTGCAGGTTTCTGAAATAAGCTCCATCTATTGTAGTTCATGTTTAGTAGCCTACCTACCTAGCCTCATCCGCCTCGCGTACGAGTATTTTTTTTGAAAAATGCATTAAAATGTTTGTAAAATGCATTATTCATTGATATTGCACACCCAAACATGACACACGGACGCAAGTGACAAAACGTCATCCGTCGAACGCTACGAATGTCTTATGGACTTCCCGGGTTTCAAAACAGTCGGTCAAGTCACACCTGTCGCGAGTTCATATATTTTTCTCCATACAAAAAGTGCTCAGCGCCGCCAAAGAAGATCTCACTTCAAAAATCGGCCAGTGACGACACAAATGAGATGATCCCAATACTAAATGCCGATTCACAATGCACCTAAACTGTTGTTTTGTACACTAGTCACATAGAACATATAAGCGTGTTAAATGTTTACAAGCAAATTCCTTCAGTTGGAATTTATTGTTAGCATAATAGATACATTTCGGTGTAACATTTCATAAGTCAAAAATACTCAGAACTGTACAATACTCGGGTTAGTCAAGATGTGCTGTTTTATATGTATTTTCAAAATGAACAAAATGGTTTTAATTTTTATATATGTTGCGTTCATAAATGTGCCGATGGCAGAAGTAAGTATATTTGTGTAGCATATTCACTGGGATTATTTATTTCTCATACTGCTTAATTGCTTATTTTATTTCATACATAAACGTAAATAACTACAAAATAATTATTTGATGATTTCAGTGTGCTGTACCCGGCACGTTTTTTTGGAAACCCCGTTTGGGTCTTGACTTAGCAATCCCGACAACCGGTAAGGTCTTTAATAACCTGTATCGCATTTTTTACACTCGTATTAATTCTCTATATTCTAAGTGAGAAGAGAATTACCAAATCTGAAGGAAAGTTGACATCGGTACCACAATCTTACATAGCGTGATCACAGGCCTTTTAAATATAACAAACTATTTTTAAGTAAACACCTGGACAACGCTATTAAGCAAAAGATGTATGATCTACTTTACTAGACTTCGTCAGATATTTACTGCCAAGTCTCGTACCTCTATAAATATTATATTTTCTATGCAATCCAAAAAGGTATAAAATAATCAATTCATTTCTTGATAAAATCACACACACACACACACACAAAATATAGCTAGATTTCTACATGGTCAAGCTATCGTTAAGCGTTAAGACAGACGCGCGTAAGAAGATTAGTCGTCAGTAGTTCTCAATATTGTTATCAAATAACATCATGCATGCTTGTAGCATCATGCATATTGTAATTTTCTACTAGCCAAAGTATCCTAGCAATAATACATTTATGCCATGATTTTTGTTGTCATTTTTGTAACTGTTATGCACGAGACCGCAGAATCCGGGAACTTTAGGAGGAATAAGTAGCATATAATTAAATTCAATTACAACTTTAATTAAATATTACCTACCCTCTTAGTCGACTGAGTCCTAGCTTTCGGAACCTCTTAATTTTATGTTTGGGGTCATTAAAAAAACCTCAACCATTGTTCATTATTTTTATACGCTTACTAGCTGCCCGCCCTCGCTTCGCTTCCTGGAAAGCTCCCGATCGGCGTTGGTTTCTACAAAACATAAACTTACTATATACTAAAACCTTCCTCAAGAATTGTTCTATCTATTGTTGAAAACCGAATGAAAATCCGTTCAGTACTTTTTTCCGCGGCGGGGGACTTTGTTTTATAATATGTATTGATATGTATAACTTAGAGAATAACTAGTGATGGTAATTTTGGTGATAGTAGTGTATGATAATTTTGAAATCTTCTCTTATTGACCAAAACAACATTTTTTAGGGTTCCGTACCCAAAGGGTAAAACAGACAACNGGAACTTTAGGAGGAATAAGTAGCATATAATTAAATTCAATTACAACTTTAATTAAATATTACCTACCCTCTTAGTCGACTGAGTCCTAGCTTTCGGAACCTCTTAATTTTATGTTTGGGGTCATTAAAAAAACCTCAACCATTGTTCATTATTTTTATACGCTTACTAGCTGCCCGCCCTCGCTTCGCTTCCTGGAAAGCTCCCGATCGGCGTTGGTTTCTACAAAACATAAACTTACTATATACTAAAACCTTCCTCAAGAATTATTCTATCTATTGTTGAAAACCGAATGAAAATCCGTTCAGTACTTTTCGAGTAAATCGCGAACAGACAGACAGACGCGGCGGGGGACTTTGTTTTATAATATGTATTGATATGTATAACTTAGAGAATAACTAGTGATGGTAATCTTGGTGATAGTAGTGTATGGTAATTTTGAAATCTTCTCTTATTGAACAAAACAACATTTTTTTAGGGTTCCGTACCCAAAGGGTAAAACAGACAACGAAGTCTTAGTAATAAGGTCCCGCCCTATTACTAAGATTTCGTTGTCTGTCTGTCTGTCTCCACGCTGTATCTCATTAACTGATAGCTGATAGCTAGAAAGCTGAAATTTTCACAAATTACGTATTTCCGTTGCCGCTATAACAACAAATACTAAAAATTAAAAAAAAAAACATATTAAGGGGGTTCCTCACACAATGAACGTGTGAAACGGCAAAGTCATTTTTTTGCTGTCCGAAAAATGTTTGTATTTTGGCAGTTGTAAGTAAGAGATACGTTCAATTTTCATATATAATAGTATGGAACCCTTCATGTGCGAGTCCAACTCGCACTTGGCCGGTTTTTTAAATTGTAGTATGCCTTACATTTGTTATTAATTACATACAAGCCGTCCACGACATTTTACTATAATATTTCTGTATTTTGTTTTAGGGCATCGCCCCCCAAAGATCCGGGATCCCCTAGTCTAATGCATAGCAATAACAACAACCATCTCGGAATAAATGAATTATTATATGAATACTTTGGCTAGTAGTAATTTACAATAAAGTTTGCATGCCCTCTTTTGGTGATCAACTCTCAATTATAGATTCTTTATAACAAAGAGGTAACATAATATACTAATAAAAAAGAATACAAATTTGTATGGCTAGAACACGATCGTAATTTTTTTTTAGCTTTTGTTGTCCCACTGCAGGACAAAAGCCTCCCTTCCCTCTTTCAGCTTGTCTCTGTCTGTTGCCACCTGAGGCCAATCCTTTTGTAGTCCACAGTGTAGTCGTTTTCGACCAAAGCCCATCCGACATGCGGCAGGTGTGACCTGCCCGG
>NWSH02000323.1:16135395-16146312 GCA_002382865.2 Heliothis virescens | reverse complement strand
GGGTATTTGTGAGTATTCATGAAATTACCCTCTGTGTTACTTGGACCTATTCTTGTCAATGCTTGTTTAGTTAATTATGCTCGGGATCTGTTTAGTTATTTGCTGTCTGCTAAAAATGTGTCCTAATCATTAAATTATGAGAATATGGTTATGTTTCTTTGAAGAGTGGAATAAATTAATTGTTCATGTATGATTGTTCATCATAACCATTACAATTTGAGGTCATTTTGTTTTGAGTCATTGTTGTTATTATGATTTAGAATGTCTAGATTGAGTTCTTAGGCAATTGAAACTAATAATAAATATTAGAGTGGATTTTTTTACTCCATTTTATTATAATTTGTAACTAATCTACATTGCAGTTCTTTTATTAATGTGTTTTTGTTAGAGAGAACGGATATGAAGTTATACCGTGGGCAACGATAAACCATGGTTTGAGGGTTCTTGAATCGCCAAGTTTATGGTTGTGATGATTTCTAGGAAGAGGAACAGGACTGGGGGAGACATGACCTGGAGGGGGCAAAACATTAACCGCTAAAGGACAATTTAATGAATTGTGAAATCAAATAGAAAAATAATATTATTTACAGAAAGTTTGTCTCTTTTACGTGTTAAATCTTGAATTGTCTGTAAATCTCAGTATTTCTGTTTGTTTTCTGTTCAGATATTGATGTGTCTTTCTTGTCAGTATGAGAATATTAAAGATTCCGGTCATTCACGGACAATCGAGTGTTATTTGCTGCAGAGTTTGTTGGCAGACACCAAATTTGCATCACAGATATCAACAAGAGGTGCTAAACCATTACCTAACTATGGAGAGATTTATAGTAGAATTATTGTTTATCAAGATAATGCAAATTTTTAGTTTTTAGTTGACTAACAGATTGTATTATCAGCGTATTTGTTTTAAATGCTTTTTAATTTATTATTAACAACAATGAATTTCTAATAATTCTCTGTTGTGTAAACTATCAATCAATATACAATTATATTCCTGTATAGGTTACTGACTGAGATATATGGAAATGGTGAATTATTAAACAGTCAGTATTGGGATGATGACCAATGTGTTACTATAAAAAAATTTATTTGGAAAAGACTTGAGGAGATCTCTTAATAATGTTGGTCATTCTTTATTCAAAACTAATGGAAAGGCATTATTGAGTATCATTGCATTTTATTATTCCAGTCATTTCTGGGTTACCTTACTTAACAAATGTACATTATTTGCAGTGATGTTACTAAAGTCAATCAACTAAGAGTTGGCTATATAGAAATGTTGGTATCAATTGAACGACCCTCTTGTGCCGTAATGGACCATCTAAATGAATTAATCACTTTGGACAACTACTTAGCAAAAGTGTTCAGTCAAAAGAGGGCTGTTTCTTTAGTGCGGAAAAAAGATGAACTTAAAGTAGTTAATGATATGATTCTGCAGTTCATATATTTCGTGCCCAGGTCTGTGATGATACATTCCTTTCGCTTATCTAAGTGGTTTATTTGACTAAGGCCTCTAGTGTAAACTGAACAGTGTTTGTAGCAAACAATTGTTTCCTGTTTATGGGACTGGCCTCGGTCACTATTGATCACAATGAGATTTGTTTTAGGAGTGATGGCTGAGCCTACTGTAATGATGCAGTGTTTATGAAAACCTAACCATTTCTTGAAGAATTTTGGTCAATGGTAAACCATGATTATCAAGATAAAATTATTTGTTATTAGACATGTGGAGTATCTAAGAACTGAAGTTGATGAGTTTTTCCAGTAATTGTAAGGAGTATGCCCTGTAAGTATTACGCCTAGCGCTTATATCTGAAGCGAAGCAAAGAATATTGCAAGTAGATAATATTGTTATCATATTTTATATTTTTAAAAGTTCATGTTTCGGAGCGATGAGTTTTAGGTGATAGTGTCAATTTTTAGTAAGTCAAGATTTTCTGTCGTCTTGACAATCCATATTATTAAACAGGCCTGTATTATAGTTGTGAAGTTAGACAGTTGACATTTTCACAGATTCATTTGTGTTGTTGTGCTTGTAACAGCAATAACTGCAACTAGAATTTCATAAATCTATCACTATATTATTTTAAAAGCTGAAGAGTTTGTTTTCTTATTCAGAAGTGGTCTATGGTCTGGCTTAAACAATATTTCAGTGTCAACTTTTCGAGGAAGTTACAGCTACTTTTTGTCGGTTGCGCGCAATGTCCTAGGGACGCGGTAAACGATGCGGAGCTCGTAATTATATGCTCATATTATAAACTTGATACGTGCTCTTTTGGCTGCTTTAAGAAATCGTCAGGAACTTAGTTGCGCTAGTTGTTTGTGGATGGAACAAAATACTTTAAATATCCATTTGTCAGTGAAGAGCATATAGTATTAATGTCATCCCTTGTTTATATTATATTAAGAAGTATACTTACGTGTTTGTAAATTACAGCAATGTATTTATTTTGCAGGGTCGTGCTAACAGTGCTTGGACTACATATTTTTATAGACAGATTCCGCTGAAGCGAAATACCTATTAGTTCTAGTGTCGTCCGAGATGTGACGTATCGATCCCTTCTGGTGAGGAACCGGACCGCATGGTCAACTTTTGGGTGCCTATAAGTTGTGCGTTTTAGCCAGATGTGTTACATGGATATTGTTCTACAAATATTAAGTAGTAAATGGTTTTATTTTGTTAAGTTATAACTCTTGCGGTTTATGCAAAGGCATTTTCAAATGGGTTTTCATGGTTTACGATTTCTGTTTTACAGTTTTAGAATTATTTACATTTTTTATTTATAATGCAATTTGTATCCTATTCGGTTAAATGGCTAAGCAATTATTATGTGTACACGGTCTTTGAACCTTTACCAGGCTTTGATATAGTTCACGCAACAGTTGAATGAGATCAGGTATGTTAATCAAAACACCTAAATTTAAGTTCATACTCGAAGTATTTAGGTTTAAGTTATATATATTCTATCGAAGATTAAATAAAAACATAAATGTATAGGATATTTATTCTTAGGACAAACAGTTAGGAAACATTACATTATTATGGGGCCTGTAAAATGGGTGTCTTTTCCTCAAAGATAAGGCAGACTTTTGAAAATATATATGATATTAGTACCAGTGTTTTTATTTGTATAAGTTGTATAAGTTTTTTTTGTGGTATTATAGTATTAATAAGTGAGGGAGGGAAATCTCGCCAATTCATTATGTATGTTCATTTGTGCCAGTAGTTCTTTTTAATACTTCATGAAAACAATAAAGTTAATATTAGTATAAAAAATTTGTTTTAAGAAACGCCCAGGTCAGTACCCCGAAGCAATGGAAAGTCGGTTCTTGAAGGAGCGTCGATAATGGAGTACATTGTTGTCTGCCGGTGCACTCGTACAGCCGATCCATCTGTGTCGTGGCGATCTCGATCTTCGATTCACTTCGTCATCACGATGGGCCATCGTAATCTATAGATACAAGACTATTTATGGTTTTACTTAATAATTTAATACATAATTGGTTCTTATTATTAAAGAACATATAGCACGAGTTTGAAGACATGTACTAATATATTTGCGTACGGTTAGCACATCTAATCTTCTATATCAATGCTTAATTAGGGTATAAATAATAACTTCTTTTTACTGAAATTTACGCTTCTGTTCGAAATCTGTTCTTGGTGTACGCTTGAGGTTTTGATTCAGCAATTCACTCCATCCTGTATCGGACTTTTTGCTCGGTCCAATAAGTGTTTTCATTAATTAGGACAGTTCTACGCGATTTTAATGATACGAAGTTTCAATTGACCGCAAGCTTGTGATTTGTATTATGGACAGCCTCATAATTATCTTGGCGGAAAAAAAAAAGTGCCAGATAGAATTTTGATACTTTTTTATCGATATAGGTCACAGTGGCTTTGTTGTATAAATGATGTTAAGTAAATTCTTTACTTTAAAGGTTTGAATATCCAAAATAAAACCGTTTTTCTTCGTTCTTTTTAATAAGTCTCTCTGAAGGTAGCGATTGGATTAATTTTTCGTCGAGATATTTTTTATAAAAAAGCATGATAGTGTACTATACTCAATGAATTGTTTAGTAGTTCGCGTTACATGCCCTTATTATTGAATAACTAAATGTAGTTGATGAGCACATTTTCCACACATCTTGAGCCATGTAATGTGCGCGCCTAGGGATACTTTGGCGAATTACACAGACAAGATTTGCCAAGTAGTACTCGGGTCAAATGCCGAGCGAGTTAGGATTTTAGCTTCTGACATGACACTTGTATCCAAGTTAAAACTTATTATTGACCATCAACTAGGATTTTACAAATAAACTTACGTCATTGTTGTTGTAATATTGATCAGATTCAGGATCTCTGTACTTCCCCGTAATGGGTAATCCAATTTGTACCTGAAAGTTAGTGTTAGTAGAAATTATTTGTAGCAAGTGTAGAAAGTTACCGTTGCCCATAAAACAAAACAGTAGAGTCAGGAAAATATTATAACGAACCTCATATTTTTTTAAATAACTAACTATGAATATTTTTATTTTCGATATTTTTAAATTCGTGTATCCCTTGGTTACCAAGGAATACATTCTTTTTCACAACTTAAAGTATGTCACAGGTACCTGTTTATTTTTGAATAATAATAAATATCGTATTTACCTTGGATTTCGTCCTACTTCTGGTGCGCCCGCGCCGAGCTTCCGAACTACAGATCAAAAAGGAATATAGTATAAGGAAACACAAAAAGACCTTCGCTTTCATGAGAAACATTTGTGTGATCAAATGCAAAATAATAAAATAATTTTAATCCCATAAAAAGGGCGTCACATGCGGATTATTTCTATTCTGGTATGTTCTTTCGCGGGACTCTGAGTGCAACTGGTAGTGTCGGCGTTCCTGTTGCGCCAATCTTTCAATTGGCTAATGACGAGGTGCTAGCAGGAGGGCCCTTGTCTCCCCTATGTGATATATGGTACTCGTCATTTCCTTTCGCATTTCGTACAGCGATACGCACTTTAAAAGTTATATTAATTTTGTACTTGGACGGGTCAATGGATAACGATAAAATATGACCACGAAATTCCGATATATACCATCTCATATAATATTTCAGCTACTTTATCTGTTAAAGTATGCTGTTTGATTACGGGAGCTGAATAAACTTTAGGCGATATTTTAACCTCTGTAGAGGTTATCAAGATGATATACATTATTAATTTCTAAAGTACCTAACTAACAATAATGTTCTTTGCTGTCATCATTCTGTTACATGTAGGTATGGTTGTAAGTATGTTTCTTATACTTTCACGCAATACTACAAAATAGGCAGTAATGCCAAATAGGCAATTTTTTATCTGGTTACGGGAAATAGTTCCCTTGGGAAGTGGGTGAAACCGCTGGCGGATGCTAGAACATATATATTCTCGTTCCACCACCTTCAATACGGGTATGCGGGTTTGTTCGAAATAATTATCTTTGCTCGCACCGTGGTCACCTACACGTGAGAAACCTTTCAAGCAGCAGGTGGCCTCGTGCAGTGGATTTTGTCTTGTGTTTAGTATTCATAATACCGTAACATCTCCTGCATAAAATAACCAATTCTAATAATTCAAATAGTCATTTGTAGATCTTTTTAATGTTTACAATGTTGGCCGGGCTCTTTATACTCCTGCGTCCCGAGAAAAGTTTCCGACAGTAAAAAAAAATTCAAATACGTTTTGCTGTTTCGGAGCCTTACAATCAAATTATTAGTACTCTCAAACAAACAAATGTTTCTCTTTATTACATTATAATTTGTTTTTATAATTGCGACTATTAATTTTCAGAGGAGTGTGGAATGTTCCATTTATCACGAACTGCTACCTCGTGAAGATGTCCTTGTTCAGGACACCCGCTACTAAATCAGTGACTTACACAATGGACGGCATTGACCCGGACATGGCGTTTTGTACCAGCCTAAGAGATGTTGTAAGTAACTTAACCTACAGCCAATGAGCACTCTTAAACACTTCAAAATGTATTTCATGCAACTGACCCAGCTTAATTGTTACAGGGCGTATATATGTATGTAAGTAATGAGATGGACTTCGGCCACTTAGTGAATCCAGAGACCTACGATATTAGCCGCACGAATCCTGACATGTATCAGCTCTTCGATAACAAAATGGAATGGACGACACGTTATTTACATGAAGATTATCATCTCAACTTCGATGAAGGAAGAAAGCATTTGATGGTAAATTTATTGTGCGTTCAATTATTGAAATCGGGTGAAACTAACATTGAAGAACTAAAGCAGTTTTGTTTGTGGTCCTTACTAATATTATAAAGCTATAGAGTTTGTTTCTTGGTATGTTTGGTTGGTTGTTTGCTTGAACGCGCTAATCTCGGTATTCAGTTACTATTTGGTATTCGCCTTATTCGGCTGTTTTAGAGATATTCGGCCTAATACCGAATATCGACATACTATTCGGCTGATACCTTTGTACCTTTGCTCGAGAAATATTTTTCTTGGTTTAAAATAATTTGGAAAATAAAAGAAAACATTGATTAGTCGAAATCAGAATTTTGAAACGGATGGCCATGGTTCATACATAAGACATTGAATTATATACTAACACATATTTTGTATAAAGACTACTTAAAACGAATGCACATTGTTTTTTTGCAGCCGTGCCCCGATGTCTACTGGTTCCCATTAATGTCCAAAAGATTTTGTTCAGAATGGATTCAAATTATGGAGGCTTTTGGGCAATGGAGCGATGGATCCAATAATGTAATTACACTTTTTTAAAGTTTTTTTTTCTGTACTAAAGTACAGCGTCGCAGACGGTAATTCAGAATGCAGAATGCGGTAATGCAGGATTCTCCAAAAGACGACGTGAGACTCAAAAATACGACATCACGGTATCATCATTAATTAAAATTAGTGATTCTAGATAAATAATTACTGGTCTTCAAATGAATTATAGATAAATAATTACGACGACCTCTTAATGCCCATTGTTCCGCTAGATGGCGTTAAATATCAGATTCTTAGTTTTTTTCGAGTTCTGTGTAAATCGATCATTATAAAGCCGTACTAGTAACACTTGCGCGTCTCAGACGTTACATTTTATTGAACTAGTTCATTTAATTGGCCTAAAATCCATACAATTCGAAATAATGTACCTATACAAAATCTGACAATAAATACAGAATCGTTTATACGCCACAGTCCAAAAAACTGATATCCGCAATATGTCTTAAGAAAAACATGTTACTTCGGCTAAATATGTACCGGGTAGTAATAATAAAAAGTTATACTGTACATGTGTTTTCAGGACAAACGCCTGGAAAGCGGATATGAAGCAGTTCCCACTCGCGACATTCATATGAACCAAGTTGGATTGGAACGACACTGGCTACATATCCTGAAAGAGTTCGTGCGTCCACTGCAAGAGATGGTCTTTACAGGATACTATCATAACGTAAGATTTCACTATCATCTTCTTCCTGCCCTTATCCCAATTAATTTGGGGTCGGGGTAGCATGTTTTCTTCGTCCATACTCCTCTATCTGCCGCCATCTCACAGGTAACATTCTTACTAGCTTAAGCTTTTAAATAACTTAGTTTCTAGAATATTTCTCTAATGTTACTTACTTTTACACTTTTTCTATCTTTCATAATATCGAATTTCATGTACTTAGTAATATTTGTAATATATGTCGTAATTTTTAACAGCCGCCGGTGTCGATTATGAACTTCGTGGTGCGCTACAGGCCTGATGAACAGCCATCTCTACGACCACACCACGACTCGTCCACATATACCATTAATTTGGCACTTAACACACCTAGTATGTATTATTTCATATATTTGTACCTTTTTTTAAATTTAACTTCTACAATAAGAGCCCGAGCGCTCAAATAAAACAAATGATTTTCTATACAGCTGTTCGCACGATAGCGTTATTTGACGCTTATTTTATTGCACAGTGCTCTACTTTGACCGTTCAGCGTTGGGCGGTAAAAGTAACAAAAATAGAAATACGGAACTTTGCGTATTTACGCCAAACGCGCGCCTTAACAACTAGAAATCGCTTAATAAAATACTGTGCAGATCTAGTGTCAATTTTAAAAATATATGTGCGCATTAAATTAATGAACGTAAAACATGAAACCAGCCAGCTTACTTATCTTATATGAAACTTTCAGATGTGGATTTTGAAGGCGGTGGTTGTCGTTTTATTCGGTACAACTGTTCCGTGCGTGACACCAAGCTTGGTTGGCTGTTGATGCACCCCGGACGACTCACACACTACCACGAGGGGCTGAGCGTCACGAAGGGCACAAGATACATCATGATTTCTTTCGTAGACCCGTGAACAAATTGTAATTAGATGATCTAAACTCACGTTAGCTATGACAAATTTTATATATACCTAATGTTATTATTATATATAAGTTTCAAAACTTAAGGTTCCTTTTGAGGCAACATTGTGCAAATGCTACTGTTGTTTTCGCATAGAGTATAAACAATAATATTATCTATTTATTTTGTACTACTTTTGAGCAAGTTCGATGTTTCATCCAACTGCCTTCAGCATTTAAAGTCAATCATGTTGTAACCGCGTTGGTTAAACATATGATGTTCTAATATAGGTATTCGTACAAATACATTGTGCTAATTTATAGACTTAGTTAAAGAAAACTTAGAATCTCGTTTTTTTAACTTGCTAGATTGATTCTTGGCATGACAAGGTCATTATGATAAAAGTAAATTCTGCCAATTGATGAGTGTTTATGCATATAACTGAAAGAATGTTTTTTTATCTCATAAGATATAATTTTATTATCATAAAAATATGTATTAAATAACAAATAAAATACCATTTTTAATAATACAAACATTTCATAACAATACAGCTTAGGAGATGAGTTCTCACTGTTCTTATTGTGGAAACTCAATAAGTAACACATTTTCTTGTATTTATTTCAAAGCACTCTGATGACGTGCTTCTTCAATTCTAAATTATTTTGCAATTAAATTTATTTTACAAAATTCTACTAACATTGTATATGACAAAAAGAACAAAACCCTTTTTAAGAAACATCGGCGGTCAAGTATTTTTTATATCCAAAAATAAAATGTATGTAGTAGTACATATCATATTAAATAGCTGGTACGCCTGGTTTCCTTGCTGTTAGTATACATAAACCAAAGATTCATTGTTTTAATGCAAAATATTATGTTAAGGAATAAATCAAATGCAAGTAAAGAAGTGGTAATGTTTTTTTTTCTCGCTTTTTTTAAGAAAAATCTAAAAAACATAACGTAGGTACTTAGTCAATAAAACTACTTTTCTGCCTTTCTATTCTACATTGTCCGCGTTGCGCAATTCCGATTCTCTATGCGTTCAATTATGTAGTAATATACCCTGTTCGCGATAGGAATAGAAAGAAGTTAAATAAGGTTCTTTAAGGCGTCCACTTTAAAATAAAACTACAACAAAAATGATTACAGTGAAGATTGATGTAGAATAAATATAATTAATTTAAATAACAGCTGTCACACTTAATTGTACATATTTAGCCTACCTACTTTCTAAAATTACAAGATTTTCATTTAATATCGTTTATTTTTACATTCTGTTGTGATGTCGACGTTAAAAAAATCTAAAAGAAGCAGGGGTAAACAGTACTGGAATGTTTTCACGTCAGTATAGTTGTACCAAGCCTAAAATGTTACATTTTCCCTTCATAAGTTATGGCAGCACGTTTTATTTTATTTAATTGGTTTAAAATGTCAACCATCCGTCAAATAGCGTAAATATTGTGCAGTTACTTGTAAACGCTACACCTTCTCTTATTGTTTTTGCAGAATTCTCGCGATTTTGTTGTTAGATATTGCTGTTTCTTTTGTTATAATTATAATTGTTTATTTTGTGTTGTCGGTGCACTTTGTGGAAATACGAATTCTACTGCATTTGGATTGTTTGAACTTAACTTGAAACAAAAGGTTTCGTACTCCTGCTTCTGCGAGCCTCTTTTTTCTAACGTTATCGTGAACAGAGTATAGATACATATTACTATCCAATCTTGCTACTACCTACTTACCATTAAATATCCTATCTTGATCTCAGATTAATGAACGAGCCATAAAACAGAAACGTGCACTCACACACTCCAGCAAAAAATAAATGCGTTCATTTTGGATTTTGGAGGCTTTGTATTGGAATGTGTTAATAAACTATTTGCAATAAAACTCTTGCTCACAAATCTCACCCTCACTCTAGATATAAAAAAATACTTATTCATATAATTTATTATTATAAAAGTTACGATTTTTTTTACAGATGTAACCAAAGAGTAAATTAATATTAGGGAGAAATGGAACTACAATGATGGCAACACGATAACAAAAATGACGGGTAAAAAAAAGAAAATTTTGAAGGGTGGATCAGGCGGCGGGTCCTTGAATTATTTAAAAGAATATAATAATATTGTTGAAATGAATCCCTTTGGTATAAAAGTAGCAACTTTGTTTTTGTTGTTTTATAGTTTACAAAAGGTCTAGCTAGTGGATTCCTGTGTGAGACGTAAAAAACTTTTCTGGTTGTTACTTCTGTGTACGTTGAATCTTTACTATTCACGAAAATGTCTGCTGATTGTTGGTATATTTCGTATTCATATCGAATTCGCAAAAAGGAGGTTCTCATTCGAATGCGTAGGTACCTATGTAATAAAAGTATTTTTTTGTTACAAGTCGTAGGTATAGTGTGTTTCTTTCAAGACCTTATGAAATGTGTGTTGGCGGTTTTTTCGCGCGTCTTGTCGCTCTAGCCCTTGTATAAAGTTTGTTTTTTTTTTTCTATTAATGTTTGTATGTCTTTTGCACCCGACTGCCAAGAAGGGTTATTGCTTCTTAAAAGGATGTCCAT
>NWSH02000323.1:16111868-16122237 GCA_002382865.2 Heliothis virescens | reverse complement strand
TTGATTACAAATGGCATGAGTGTAATGTCCGATAACGTAAAACAAATGCAAATGGCCATAGGTGATCCACTGAAGGGTAAAATAATGTCATCCTGTCCAAACCCCAACCCTTTAGCTAAGGGTTTATTCGCTATATCTCGCCGGGTTGCCGTGAAGTCGCTGTCGTGGAAGGAACCAAGAGTGGTTGTTTTTATCCACAACTCATCTGACAGTGGTAGGCAAGATTACCTGATAAAGATGATCGACCAGCCCAGTTCTCTACTTCAGCTCGGCAGCTGTTCGCCTTGCCTTAGCAGCAATTAAGTAGCACCTATTTAATTTGACCACCACACTTCCTCCGAGACCTATATATACCTAACGATTGCTCTTAGTCATGTTCAGCATCTCACCTGGCTCACCTCGAGGCTCGCCTGAATAGTTGCTAAACCAACCTACTGGGTTAACTAAGTCATCGAGTAGGAAAATTAATCTTTTTAGCTCCTTACTTCATTCAGATGCCAAAATATTATTATCTACCCTGGTCTACCCTACTACCTACTACTACCCTAACAATGTGGACTTACTGCGGAAATCAATATTCTGTCTATCTCTGGATTTGCTTACTAGTGATAGAATTTTGACATTAGCCCCATACAAGTTATGTCAAATTCATATCTCTGGTAAGCAAATCCAGAGTTAAATAGGTTATTGGGAACGGCCGTTAGTTGGTTGCCTGCCTTTTAATCTAGTCTAATCTGAATTATATTATTTACCAAACAGACACGCGGTAGCAGCTTAGACCCCCAATAATACCTATTCGAGCAGTTTAGCTACTGATTTTCTTAGTAGGTAGGTAGGTCAATTAAATCAGCTGATCCAATTTGGTCCTAATTGACGGATACTTACCTGACTGCATATGAAAAGTAAGTATTTTTTTCTGGTCATCGAATCACCCGTGAACGGCTGGACCGATTCCGATAATTTTGTTTTTGTTGTGTTCGTCGTAGCTGTGGTTGTAGTCAAGAGAAAATTGATAACAATATCTACTATACCTTTTACCTACCTATCAAATGAGCTGCAAATAATTAAATAAATAATGAATCAATCAAAAACTTTTCTCTTTAATTGGTAGCACTGTGTATTAATCAATCTATAGCCAGTAATCTTGTCGTTTCTACAAGAGAGTATTGACGTCATGTTATTAAAATATGTAACTAAATTACGCAAAAAATAACATTGATAGCCCAGATAATGCGAAGCGCCTATCTTAAGTAAATACATACAATCGAGTGGACATACAATGCGACTTATTATTTAGATTGCCACCATGTCGACCTAACGAGCGGCCCTTGTCACACATATCTACCTGATACAGGTTGTTGCCTAGATTAGTGGTTATACCATATTATAGGTATTTAGTTATATGCCCGTTTAAAATCATTGAAAACGTAATTTTAATTCTGTGATACCGCGATAAACTACTGCATTTTTTTTAAACCGAGAAATCTCAGATCAACTTTTTCAACTTTAATGTGATGTTGCCATTTACCCAAATTTACCACGAAACGAGGGGCTTCCGATCTTCCAATCCGAATCTTCTTTGATTTTCTCATTCTTTTGTCTTTGTGACGATTTCTAGAAGACTCCTAGGCCGATTTGAAAAAATATTTCTTTATATAAAAGTGCATATTCTCACTTGTGTCCCATTGTTACCAGGTCAGGGTCTGATAATGGAAACCCTGAGGAAACGAGGGCAACTCTTGAAAATTGTAGGTACGCAGCGGTAAAAACTAGATATTTGTCTGTATTTCGGGAGAGTACCTGCATATGTCCGTGAAAGTTGGACCTTACCTGATGATGGAGACGATAGAAAAACTAGGGAACTCCCAACGGTACATAGCAGCTACCAAGTGTTTGGGCTCATTTCATTTCTATTGACGAGATCTTTTCACCGAAATACAATATATTATGACTACCATTTTAGACCTGATAAAGGCAAGGTGCAATTTTAGGGAACTCCTTATAAATGTTGACGGCAGCTACCTTATTCTGGGTTACGAGTGCCTCTATTGATACTAAAAATATTTATAAAAAACAAAAGCATTTAAAAACTAGAACCGACTTCGACACAAAACAAGATTTTTTTGGTACTTGAGGGTGTTGAAGTGATTGACTTTCCCACATCTGGAAGCAGTAGTGGGTACCTACAGACCTAAATGGTCCTCAAAATATTCTGTGCACCTGTACAACTGGCTCGGTACACACACACTGTTCGTTACTAACCTAAGTACCAGGTTTTGCACTAAAGTGCCCATTTTGTATCGTCCTGTTTACCTATCCCGTACTTAATTTAGCCTAATAGCAATATTTTTTTTTCAGTTTTACAGAATATTTACTTGGGTAAACATTAAGCCCATGTGCAAAAAAAATTGCCAGCAAGCTACTAAACGGGCGATAATTATTAAAGCGGGGTTAGTGACGCAGAATATACACAACGGACGGATGACGAGTGCCCAGATGCCTAATGATGGCGTATCGTGTGCAATTGAGTCTTCAGTTACCTCAGTTACGTGTGCACTGTGTATGAACAATATGTATGTACAAACGTAACTATTATTTGCAGTCATGGAAACTCGACGACTTTGGCACTCGTCATTTTGGCACGCTTTTCTGCAATTGTTGTCATTTGATTCAAAACTATTCTATGCCGTTGTAAGTAAATACCTGCCTAAAAAGTATTTCGATAGATTTAGTTTACCATATTTATTATTTATGCTATACCTACCTAAACATACACTTTATAGGAGCTGAAAGTAGCATACTAAGCGTAGAAGTATAAAAAGCAACCACTTCTTTATCATTTTTGGTTCAATTCCAAACCCTTGTAGTACCTACCTATAGGACACGTTTATAATGAACTAGCTTCTGCCAGCGGGCCTGATAGTAGGCCCGATGTTTGGCTGACAGTTTATTTTGAAGGTTATCGTGAATCTAATCTAGGTTTTTAATCGCTCTGATACTGGCCGGACACCTTATCGTTGTAATGGCCAACCACCATTCATCTCCATACTAATTAAATGAGCCTGATCAAGCTGTCGGCCGACCAAAAGTTTGCAGCCTTGCACCATTTGCTTGCAGGTGCAGTTTTATTTTGGATTTCTGTGTATAATTTAGTATTCAGGTACCTACTTACTTATTCAATATTTTAATTTATTAAGAAAATGACGTGTTTTGTTTTTAAGCCTCACTAAGATGACTGTTAGATTATACTACATATATACCTACATACATACATATTCACTTAATGAAGTTTTATATTAGGTATCTGCTTTGGTATTTTTAACTACGCTTTTTTTGTGGTCGTATTCCGGTACGTAACGCCAAAGAGGATGCATGCTGTGAAGGTGACGAATCATCTCGCTAGATTATTGCGTGATCTGTTGCAACAAGATGATCTTACCTGACTAGTGTTTACACTATTATATTGTTTAAACCGTAAACCGGCCTATAGTATATCAAAGAGATATCACTCGGTCGGTGGTGCCTACGCCCATCGATAGCCTTACCTTATACCTACTAATTAGATAGCACCTAGTACATATCTAAATTAATTTCATAGGTATAGCATTTGTGATATTAGCACTTCGATGAAAACTTGTTTTGGGTCATCAGTGTTGGAATTGGAATATAATTTTATGTTAATGAGCAATCCTTAGCAGGTAGAATTGCATTGTTAAACCACGTTAAACTGTTGTAAGGTCAACATAAATGTGGATTCGTTTACCTATAGGTAGGTACTACTGTTTTTCAGTTTAACAAACTACGACAACGCTGACTCATGAATGAAACATGTTAGATACATGTTACATTTTGCTATCTATACAAGGTCGGTTACCCATACCGTTAGTGTGTGTTACACGTTACAAGCAACACATAACTTGTTAACTCTTTAGATACTTATTTTTTCAACCTTTTGAGGTCAAAGGATAGGTTACAGAATACACCTCATACATCCATTACATACCTTCCATTTCGATTATTTACGGCACGTTCTCTTCACGTCATTGCTTCATACGGGGCTGGTAACTACGTCCTAAGAATAAAAGTCCCTAAAAAAAAGATAATTAAAAAAAACATTGCTTCATCAATTATCACCATACCTGTAAATAAGAACCTTCAACATTGGTAATTTCTTCTGATCTTACCATTTCTTATTTTTACAAATAAGTAGCAACAGTATTTAAAAAAAATACCAGCTAGGCCTATCCGTCTCATTATCATATCGGCAGATAACGTTATGCTGCTGGTATTTATGTACTGACAATTTACGGCCGTTCCCAATAACCTAACTATCTCTGGATTTGATTACTAGAGATAGAATTTTGACATTAGACCCGTATAGACCATAGACTGCAGTTAGTGGTGTCATTACACGAAATGCAATTATCGTGACCAGATGATACCTACACATGAATCCCATTCAATTTCGTCATATTTGTTCCGTTTACACGTAGGTATGATGAAATTCAATGGGGTCTGTTCCGTGTAACACGACATTAGGTACACGCATACCGTATTGTACAGATGACAGCACACCAAGTTACCACAATCCATCAAATTTCTGCAATAGATTTTCAACCTTATCACAATAGTGGAAGGTTGATGTTCGATTGGTAAAGTTTGTCAGATTCGAGTAGGTTTTGCCTGTTGTCCTCGGTACTTACAGTATACCCTTAATATTTATGTCAAATACCGGTAGTAAAATTCACACGACGTAATTCAGCAGAGTCCTCTAACAATATTATCGCTCCAAGCTAGTTAGTAGGTCCTCACTCCTCTGAATAGATTATGTAAACAAGTTATTCGTAAGCATCATTCATCATACGGCTCATGGTGAGTACCTAATTCTTCAGCGTTATAGGAGATACTTAGAAAGTTTTATTTTTCAAAATGATTAAAATTTTAAACTTCATGTATTCATGATGGTAACAGAAATGATGAATGTGTGAAATAACAATTTTTGCCTCGAAATTGCATATTTTATTCTTAAGTAGCATCATCGAATGTTAGCAACGGGTATTGTGTCGGCACGTTAAAACTGCCGACAAATTATTCGCGACGATGTATTCTGGAACATGTTTTCTCTCTTCATTCTCTCTTCTGCACTTAGTGGATACAAAGTAGGTATTAGTAACTAGCTAATCATATTAGCAGTACCTTGCTTTAGAAATAGGTGTAAATTATTTTTGGGTCATCTAAGTGGTTCTTGACAAAGGTGTTTGTTTGTACCTGGGTGAAAAGAAATAAAGACATGTAGGAGGCAGGTACCTATGCCACACTAAGTACATACTTTACTAAGAAATAATAAATTAAGGAAGCATGGACCAATTCAGGACACCATAGATAACTCAGTGTTAAACGTCACATCTAGGTCCTATAAACCTGGCTGTTGAAAAGAACTGACCTTACTTTTCTAATAAAGTCATTGACCTTAATTTTTAAATGGTTCTAGACAAGTCGATAGATACCTTGTCTATCTAGATATGCTGTTAATCTTGTGCAATGAACAATTTATAAAAGTCACACCGTTTGAAACACATAAAAACAATTTCTGCATAACACACCTACTCATTAGTACCTATAACATGTAAATAAGTACTTAAGTAAGTAATTAAAATGAACTACCGATCCAAAAAGCTTTATTTTAGTAGAAAACTTTCTAGAATAGTTTCCAAATAGGATCAAAACACCTATCATACTTATGAAACATCAATGTATAAGTGTACAACAAACAGTGTATGTATAAGAACACACCTAACACAGTTGCATTGGGCTAGGGTGCACGGCGCCCTACATTGACACAAACAACTCTTATTAGGTATTAAAGAACTTGATCACGAACGAGGTTGCATAAAAATACTTTTTATATGTATGTATAAAGCCTACATTTGCTCCAAACCAGTATAACGAGTTTGCCCGAGCCTGTCTACTCCACCACACACGACACTACAATCTGCACGCGCTCTCCGATGTCCTACGTCACAATCTGAACGAACTGGCAATACGCGTGTGGAATGGAAAAAACAAATAAGTACGTCTTTTAGATGACCCCACAATAATAGACACATATTTTTTCTTTTCTCTCACAATTAAATAACAATGAAAATACAACGCGTTACATTTTACCAGAAATTTACCAGTTATAAGTAGAAATAGGTACGTCAACTTTTATTGCATCTTCGTGTAGTATTTTTATAATGTTTTTTTAAAGTAAAATATACGTTTACAATATTTTTTGCTAATCTAAAAGGCGGACTAAATAGAATCGCAATTTTTTTACCTCTGTCTACACCCTCATTTTAACTGTATGCGTTTTGATTTCAGTCCACTGTCCACGTCCCTTGATGAGTACGTGATTGTAAAGATAAGAGAGATACCTATAGGTACCTGCGTAGGCTACATAACCGACTAATCACATAATGACAACCACAGTTGTTTACAATTATATTTTTTTATAAATAATAAAAACAGTAATAGTTATTTACTGTTAGATTTCATGCTAATCAGTAGATAGTGTAATGGCATTACGAAGTGCTTTCATACCTTTGATTATATTATTACCTCGTCCGTGATTATTTCACAATACACACAGTTAGCGAAGCACCTAATTTAGAGTAATTTGATGCAGAAATAATAAGCGCTTATGTGATTCACCTTACTCATGTCCTTTAGTGACGTTTTTCCTTCAGATGAGCATTTGTATGGAGATTGGTGGGAACCTTTTTTTATTGCCTTGGAACCAGTTTTGGAAAACCTAAGAAATAAATACTTAGGTGTGTGTTCCAGCCTGTATCAAATTTTGGTAATGTAATGATTGGTAGTAGTGATAAGAAAACGTAGAATATTAATTTACTTTTGCTGCTGAACTAGTCCATTATCATGATATCACTATATACAGATAGGATCTGTTTTGTCGACATCACAGCAATACCAACGACAAATACCTACCTATTTCGTATCCTTGATGCGAAATAATAAGAATATAGCAATGAAGGTGTGTGAATTAAATTCATTTTAACTTATAAATAAAATATAAGTATCAAAACAAAATATGTAATGTCTTTCGGTAGGTACCTACATACTTGCCTACTTTTTTCTGCTCTTTTATTTTGATCTGTTAACATTTTAAGTGAATTAGCATTATTTTCAGTACCGAGATACCTATCTATCTTTGTATTAACTGCGAGAGCCCTAATGGGAGATGGGTAATCATCAGATGACCCTCTGTGGCTGTGGTTGCAACGAGAGTGTCCGATCTTTACCGACTAAAACTAAAATCTGTCACTTACACGACTTCAAGGTCTATTACTTCGGGCCGAGGTGGCCTAAGGGCCTCGTGGGTTAAACTACCAATCGCTAAAGTTATGTATGAGTGTGCGGGTTCGATAAAAGGTCAGGGAAGAAAGCATGTCATTTATTTTCTAGATACCAACTATATCGACACCGATGACTGAACTGAAGGGAATATTTCAGAAAACCAACCCCCATTGAGCAAGCGTGGTGATTGACGGCCGATCTTTCTCGGTGTCAGAGAAGGCCAGTGCCCAGCAGTGGCTGCTTAGTGGCACTTTTAAAAGGCTGATGACGATTGTTTACTAGTCGAGTCGTTCATACAATCCCTCAGCATGCCTAACTTCTTCTTATGGTGCCGTCTCCTGCCGGAGGTTGGCGATCATTACAGCTATTTTCACTTTCGACGCTGCAGCTCGAAACAGCGATCTGGTGCTCATATTGAACCAACTTCTGAGGTTCTTAAGCCAAGAGGTACGTCTTCGTCCGGGTTTTCGACTACCCTGGCTTTTTCCCTGAATTTTGCCTAACATAGGTAGGTAATATAGGTTGCCCTACAGTAAAAGAACTTTCTTGAAATCGCATGATGACATACTTAAATAACACTATGAGTAAGTTATAGGCACGCCCGTTAATTATACTAATCACATTTTTATAGCTCCTAATTACTCTATTTAACCTTCATATAATGAGTAAGTTTACAATAACAATATTTAGGAACACAAAATTAACCTAACATTGACATTGTTATCGAACGATGTTAATTTTTATTGCTTTAACCATTGAACTGCGATCTTTTTATGGGCTGATTGCCTACATAATTATTGATGATTTGAAAACTCTTATTATTTGCCCAGTTTAAAATTGCACCATTATTTAAAAACTTGTCGGTAAATGTCTATTTTGATGAGAAAACAATGTATTATAAAAGAGCAAAGGGCGCCAAGTTACCGATAATTACTGAAGTAAATGCATAACATGATGATAACATTCCGTAGGTAACTACTCTGTACACTTTCTACTTAAGTACTAAGTAGGATCACAAAACATTATAGGCGATAGCTAAATTATCGGTTGAAGATAACACAGGTAGGGTCATTTCGCCTGTTCGCGTCCATTTAGTGCAGTTAGCAAGTTTGAAGGAGAAAATAAAAATGTTGCAGCACTAGTTTCAATGAAAAAATGTATGTAATGTGGTGACTATATAGTCTAATTTAATATTAACTTTCAGTTTCGTTTGAAACATCATGAGTTTTTTTTAAGAAAAGGCAAACGACAGAATTAGGCTTTTCACCTACTTTGCGTCCACAAAATCCAAATTGCGTCCACCCCGGNTTTGTGAATAATATTTTCGTACTCTTATTATACAAAATACTATCGCTATGCTATCGCGCCGATGTTACGTCACTTGAAAAACTTCGTGAGTAAATTGAGTGTCCTCGGACAAGGTTGAGTGTTATTGTGGAGCGGCAATATACATTAATTTCAATATTTAGTGGGTATGTACTATGTAAGTAGGTAAGTACACACCTATCGATTGCCGTTGCTTCATACTTAGGTACTTTCCTATTGTGCGGAGCAATTATAATTATACATTCATATAATGTAGTGTAGTGTGCGTGACACTTACTTCAAAAATAATAATATTAAGTTTATTCGCAATGACCATTTACTTAATTATGTAGAATACGTAACTATTTGTAGAATTTCAGTGGGTTATAAAGGCAGCATAGGGGAGACCAGGGACGAACGTAACAATTTTCAATATTGTCGTAATATCTCACAAACCTTAATATTTATTAAAATACTAATTGATACCTCTTATAGATTAGTCTTTCAGCTATCTTTCAACGCTAGTTTTAATACAAATGGTATTACGGATTACGATAAAAATGGCAAAATATAAAAGATGGAATTTGTTACAATTATCCCTACCCCTAGGGTTAGTTGTAACAGTGCAAAGGGATGGTTGTAACGAAGTAAATAAAGACTTATATACTTCCACAATCAACGTTATATTTATTTATAATGAGACTTTAATTTTTCACAATAATCAAAAACTAAACTTATATAGATTTCTTCAAAAATAAATCGAGGAATAAAAATTAGATCGCTTTTTTGTCGATGGGAAATCATCAGAGGACCACAGCACCAGATGTGGAGCGTGAGGGCGTGTGATACTTTTATTGACTAATACCCACCATGTTCCTTCTTGAGCCCTTTGTGTACCTGGGTCGAGGGCATCTCTTTCGAACAATCCCGCAGCCTCGGCAAGCTCTAGACCTAGTGGCCCCCACTGAGGTTTGCTGAATCTCTTTGAGGAGCGCGTGGACCAACGCGCAACGCCGACACGGGCCTGTCGTCCTCCTAGGAAACGTAAGGATGATGAGCCACCCGAAACTCACCGCCCACAGAACCACGCCTACGGTGGCCGGGGGTCAGCTCTCGACACCTGGCGCCGTGGTGTCTTCCACGTCTACTGTAGCGACCAAGATGAGTGATACAAATTCGCAATCGCTCCGCCACCTCCTTCTCTAGCATAACTGCTTCGCAGAAGGAGCCAAGGAGATTCCATTCCCTCTCGCCTCGCACCATGACTTGAACCAGGGCTGGGAAAGAGATGGCCGCCGCCAATTGCTGCTACAAAGATACGGCGGTGCTCCTCAGGCAAGGCACACCTCGACCGTGTCCGTGTCCTCTGGTTTGTGTCTGTCCCATTCGCACAGTGGTGACATCCGGGCGCCACATCCAGATCTTTTTTCTTCTTTTCTGTTTTGTTTTTGTTCTTTAGAACATCTCATGACTTTTTCGTCTCTTTGACAGCCTACAAGATGGGCTTCTTTACAACTTTGGCTCTATTTTTTCTTTCTTCTTGTTCTAGAATTTGCAGTTACACATACAAAACCCTATTGATCGTTCTTTTATGATCATTAGGCATGTTGAAATATATAAAAATATAATCAATTTTGTTTCAACTGTAAGATGTTCTAAGAGATACCATAATCGGGATGAAAGTAACAACTTGTTACTTTTATCCCTA
>NWSH02000323.1:16086206-16100135 GCA_002382865.2 Heliothis virescens | reverse complement strand
CAACGAAATACTCATTCGTGTTTGAGGAGTTCAACCTCGTCCGAAGTTCATGGCCAAACTGTAGGTACAGTCGACAGCAAAAACATCAAGTTACCACAATCTGTCAAATTTCTGCAATTGATTTTCAACCTTATCACAATTGTGGAAGGTTAATGTTCGATTGGTAAAATTTGTCAGATTCGGGTACCGTGACTTGCTGTCGTCTGTACATACCTACNTTCATGGCCAAACTGTAGGTACAGTCGACAGCAAAAACATCAAGTTACCACAATCTGTCAAATTTCTGCAATTGATTTTCAACCTTATCACAATTGTGGAAGGTTAATGTTCGATTGGTAAAATTTGTCAGATTCGGGTACCGTGACTTGCTGTCGTCTGTACATACCTACTTGCTTCTGTGCCAAGTTGAGATCCTATCAGGCTTTGAGAATACCTACCACTTAGCTAATATAAAAATGAAACTCGATAAAATTATCCCTTTAGTAGGAACAGTACAGACGACAGTAGGTGAAGGTAGGTACACGAATCTGTAAAATTTTACGATAAGGTTGAAAATCTATTGCAGTTTCACAGATTGTGGTAACTTGATGTGCTGTTGTCTGTATTTACTAGGTCTAGTCTATATTATAAATAATAATTCACTTTTGCAAATCATCGTAATTAAAGCAAGTAGATACGTACTTACGTGTATATGGAAACACAATTTGCATTAACTATTCATTCACTACTGCCACACGGCTTTTTGTAGTCGAATCATTACTATTGTAGGTACCTATGCATGACAATTCGTTGTTCTTGTTACCTACCAAACCATAGATCTTAACAATAACCTAGGCTTACTCTTCATAATGAGTGCTCAAAAAAAAATACGACAGACTGCAAACATGTCGACTTATGAATCACCTTTATCCACATACCGTACCTACCTATCTTAACTGATTTTGCTATAGGTACTGTTTATAAGTGAGCCTTACCTACTTATTCGTATAATGCACCTACCTCATGCAAACTCTAGTACATACTTACGATTGAAATCACAATGCGATTGAACTCTGATTGCAACAAAGAGTTCTTCGAACTTAATTGAAAAGCGTTAGGTACTGCTTACGAAACCGTACTGATGACAAAAGGCTGATGCATGCTGTATGCAGTAAATTAAAATTATCGTTCTAATGGGTGCTTAATGTTGTGACGGATCGCGCGGCCACGGGCACGCTTCTACAACAGCCGTGGTAAACATACCTAATGAGTTTTGTGGCACGTCGAAAATTGCGGAAGTTTTAATGATGCAGGCTGTGGAAATGTACATAATCATCGGAGCAACACTTATGACTGCGTCATTGGGATTGGCGCACAATTGTCTTCATTACTGCAATGAGTAAGATAAATCCTTTGATTTGGTTCCCTATAAAAACCGCTCCAACTACTTAAGCCACTTAGAAGTCCATAATGTGTCAGGGATTGAGATATTGGCCTTTCCTTTAGGATGAATACATGAGCATTCATATCCAATCACTCATTGCGAACAGGCGTAACCCATATTTTGAAATTATGGGGAAAATATCGATGTTTTCTTAGACCGACAGGGGTGTGTAGATAGATTCAGGTTATTTTCTCCATTTCTGGTTCTTTTGTCGAATTTACAAGCCTTCAACTTTCGTAATCTTTACTATGATACATACTTAAAACACATAGCCAGTTTAATATCTGTATTCAGTTAGGTATGCCAGTGAAAATCGTATCTTACAGTAACATTTTACTTACATTTCAGTTCATCTGAACACTCTTCAATTCCATCAGAATGCAACTGTCAAAATCAATTACCAGCGTCAAATCCTCATATAGCTGCGCCTGCAGAAGATACTGGAATTTACTACGAACCAGTGAAACAGAATTCATATCAGGAATCTTCGTCTAAAGACCACATATTACGTTTATTCAAAAACAAAGTTTGCAAGTTGGCAGTACAAGATGAATATGTTGAGAATCACAGTACAACAAAAAATAAATTCAAACGAACAAATGGTAATTTCTCAAAACTAAAAGAAGACGGCAATGAGCTGCCATTAAATTTATATTTAGATCTAGATATAGATACTTCAAAAAATAACAATATATCGCAAATAGAAGAATTGAAAAAAATGATTGAGAACTTTCAGGCTATTGAAAAGGATTTATCAGAATGTATAAATCTCCATATCTATATATTTTCAAAATATGTCGATACAAATATCAAAACAAATACTAATTGGGGTCAAAATGATAAAAATGATAACTTATCGAATTCCCAAGAGTTAATAGAGATTCAAAGTAAGTGCGAACAACCTGTCAGTATCATCAAACAAAGTATCTATCAAATACAACAAGTTTTTTCACAAGAGGAACCAGCTTCTGAGATTTTTCAGGATGAAGAAGATATAATTAAGTCTAACACAGGTAGTGCATCAACAACCACGTACACACCTGGATGCAATAACCATGAAAGTGATAAGACTGAAACAACTACAGTAACGACTCATCCCACTGATGACGTGCCAGCAGATATCGATAGATATAATTTTATTAAAAACGACGACGACTTTGCTCCGACTTCGTCATCGCTGAATGATAACAACGACTTCAAAAGTACAACTATACCAGAACGAACATTATTGATGGAAGAAGAGATGATAATACCACGAATATTAACTAAAGAACTTACAAATGGTTCAGTCACAAGTGTAGTGGATGGTTACGAAGAAATTCCAAATTCAGATTTTATAACTAATGTAGTGACATCAACAGTCTCAAATGATGCAGTCGGTATGTCTAGCAGTAATGAAATCGAAGAACCTGATCTTGTAGAAATTCATGGAAGTCTATATTTTTCGTTTGGGAAAGAACATAATATACCAGCCCGATTTATTCAACATTTGAATGGGTCATTAAACGTGGCAATAGATGGTTTCTCAATGTGCAATCATATGCTACAAGTAAACACGTCTCATTTTATGAACATGCTATGTAAGTGTATAAATCTTAAGCATTGCACCTAATTATGGAGAACGTTGTAGATTAAATGTTAAGTCTGTTTAAATATCTATTCAGGTTTATAATAAATTGTAAATATAATTTCATTACTTTTGTGTCTTGGAATACCCAATTGCTCATTCTATGTGCTCCTTTACCCTAGTTAAGTATCTATAAATAATGTAGGGGAGGCGAATCATCGCCCCCCCCCCTACCATATTTATCTAGCATCAGCTAAATCTGTAGAATCTCTATCATGGCATAGACCTGTTGGATTGTTGGAGATTCAATGCAAGAATATAATGTTAGAAAATAGATATAAATGTAGACACAGTTTTCTTAAACTCACGATGCACAGTATTCTGCAATTCCTTGATCGATTTACTCCCAAAATTCCACCCTTAGGGCTCCCCCACTGGGCTGCGGGTTGTTCGAAAGAGTTACCGCGGCCCTGGCACACAAAGGGCTCCCGAAGGAACACGGTGGGTTTTNATCATCGCCCCCCCCCCCCTACCATATTTATCTAGCATCAGCTAAATCTGTAGAATCTCTATCATGGCATGTTGGATTGTTGGAGATTCATTGCAAGAATATAATGTTAGAAAATAGATATATTTATGTAGACGNGTTACACGATCAGTCTGGCGTCATTCTGGCATCAGTCACAGACTGACGAAAGACTGACGGGCAAAAAACACGGTAAGTACATTTTGGACCATTAGTCCGTCAGTCACCCGTTACACGATCATTCTCCCATCATTCATGACCAGACTGTTGGAATCATTGACTGACGCCAGACTGATCGTGTAACCCCTGTCTAACAACCGCAAATACAAGGACTACCACAATCATCTGACCNNCCCCCCCCCCTACCATATTTATCTAGCATCAGCTAAATCTGTAGAATCTCTATCATGGCATGTTGGATTGTTGGAGATTCATTGCAAGAATATAATGTTAGAAAATAGATATATTTATGTAGACGCAGTTTTCTTAAACTCACGATGCACAGTATTCTGCAATTCCTTGATCGATTTACTCCCAAAATTCCACCCTTAGGGCTCCCCCACTGGGCTGCGGGTTGTTCGAAAGAGTTACCGCGGCCCTGGCACACAAAGGGCTCCCGAAGGAACCCGGTGGGTTTTAGTCAGTCTGGCATCAGTCACAGACTGACGAAAGACTGACGAGCAAAAAAGATGGTACATACATTTTGGACCATTAGTCCGTCAGTCACCCGGTTACACGATCATTCTCCCATCATTCATGACCAGACTGTTGGAATTGACTGACGCCAGACTGATCGTGTAACCCCTGTCTAACAACCGCAAATACAAGGACTACCACAATCATCTGACCTAGAAGCCCTGTGGCCAATCAAATGATGACATACAAATCTATATTTGACTATGTAAAAATGAATTTCCGTTTGTTAGTCTCACAAAAACTCGAGAAAGGCTGAACCGATTATACAAATTTTAGTCTTTTGTAGAAGTCCAGGGAACATTTTCCCTTCATAAGTTGTGGCAGCACATATTTTATTTTTATTTTATCGGTTTGTAATATCAATCATCCGTCAAATTGCGTAAATATTGTGCAATAACTTGTGAATGCTACGCCTGATCTCGTTGTTATTGCTGAATTTTCGTGATTATGTTGTTAGTTGCTACTGTTTTTCTTTTGTTAATGTTTTTTATAATTATAATTGTTAATTTTGTGTTGTCGGTACGTTTGGTAGAACTATGGATTCTACTGGTGGATTGGGATTGTTTATGGGGGTGTTCCTCATAATAATGTTCAAACACCATTCTATATTTGAATTTACCGCTACAGTAATAGCACAGATCACTGACCTCGCACAGATCAATGAAATATTATTCTGAGATTCGTCGCATAACAACAGCTGCCAGCCACAAAATACTTCGCAATTCCAGAAAAATAATAATGTTAAAAAACGATGAATATTTTAATATTTATTTCGGTCCAGTAATCCATTCTCTCCCACATTGACAATTTCAACAACTGTTGCTACTACACACATGCATCGCAAGTTTTAGAAAAGTGGTCAATTTTATGTGTTCTAATAAAATTATTAGATTTTCTTAGAAGATAAACAATAGTGGTGCGTCCATCCACTATCGTTTTGTTTTTTGCAGTTTTAGTAACAACTCAAAAGTTGTATGTGTGGGAGAGCCATTAATGTGACAACTCTTTACCACTGTTATTCTCGACGGGCGCACTGAAGTATATTTTTATTTCTGGCAACTACAGAAACTAGAGCTTCGTCATGTTAACTTTCATGTCTAATTTTATATCGGTAAAATGAGAAACAAAAGTATTTCTTAATTCAATTACTATAAACTGTAAACTTATTTCATAATATATAATTAAATTGGCGATACTTTTGAAGATGAATCATCATGATGGTAAAAAAAATGAGTGTTTCTAAGCAAAAATCGACTAAAAATATATTGTATACATGAAAGTAAATTTTTGATTTTAACAACATAAAATGAAACTGTAAATTCTATTACAAATTATTGATCTCAATAACAAACATACAAAATTTTAATTTCGAAAACTTAAGGTGAAATCGATTTTATCGATAAAAAAACCCGGTCTTACCTCTAACATAACTTCAACAGAGTCAATTGTAACGACGACTAAGACCGGTGAACATCGAGGAGAGGTCGTGGAGGAATTTACCATCTAGCCACCATCGCCGTTCGCCAATTACACCATGGCTGATACCGAAAAGGCGCCGCAGCCGCAGCCCCAACAGCAGCAGCAACAAGAGCAACAACCCCCACAGCAACCGCAACAAGTAAAAGCGGCTAAACAAAAGCAGGTCATTGGTAAGTATTGCTACGCCATCTTAGTTTTTGCGTGTCCCGGCATCAATTTTATGAAAAGCACATGTTGAATAAATTGCGGAATCCTATATTTTTTTTGAAATATTATTTATGCGAGATCTATAAATAGCGGATTGTAAATTCGCAGCTAAAAATATACTTGTTTGAGGATGATTTCGTAGCATAAAACAGTTAGGCGTTGATGTCGGCGGCGGTATTGATCGTGTGTTGACCCCGATAGAATGATATACCTAACTATGTACGAGTCATGCACGACGAACGAATCAATAACGCCCTCGAAATGGAGGACGGCGTGGCGTCCTGGACCGGGATGGAGCCATTTTGTATGAAGTTCATATTTCATCCGCACTTGTTCTTATTGGAATGTTGTAGAGTTGTGTAATTTATTGTGCTTCGCTGTTTTTATTTTATTTCTGTCCTTAGTTGCGAATGTACGTTTTGACCAAATGTACTTTTGGTCAGTGGGTCATAAGGGTGGTTTTTTTTCTTGTACCTACAATTTGGAAATAATATTGTCATTCTGTATTCATTTATTATACCTACTTGATGTTAGATTTTTAAATATTTGATTCAAATACATTATAACATACTAGTGTGCCATTGGCATTTGGGACATTGTCAAGGCTCCACTAGAGAGAAACCTGACGATGCATGCAGTGTCCAGAAGTACAGCTTTATTGGCATCATCTTTATCTATCTTATACACAAGTAGACATCACATAGACATTGGCTTTATGTGATGCATCTTCAACACAACACATTGTTTTACTGGTATGCAGACACAAATACTACTGTTATTTTCAACAATTTCTGAATCAATTTTTATGAAGTTGCTTATCATATTAGCACACTTAGGTCTAAATCAATTAGTTAAGTATAGAAACCATACTTTGATATGAACCTCGGTGCTAATAAAGATTATAATCAACATATTGTTTATTCCCAATTTGGTTTCTGACAAATTTTGTTTTATTTCTGGCACAAGAAATATTAGATTTAAACATATATTATGTAGGCTAGAGTTTTCAGTTAGTAATCAAAAAATATACAATTTTTTCTTATGATAGTAATAAAGTTTATTTTCTAACTTATTGATCTCGCAAAAATAATTAAATTACAATGTTTGACACATAAGAATACTACAGAAAAATAACATTATTGTTTTGTTATGTCCATACAAAATTTCTCACTTTACCTGAACTTCTACTATCTTTTTCAAAACAAAAGCTAACCAGGTCCAGCACCCAAAATTTACAAGAACAAGTAACACATAAGACAAATTATTTTACAGCTGAGAAAGTTTCGGGAACCGTCAAATGGTTTAACGTGAAGAGTGGATATGGTTTCATCAACAGGTAAATTTAAATATCTAGTGCATACACTTTTTCCCATGAACCTTGGAGTACTCTTTGAGAATTTTACGGTAATGTTACATTTTCCTTGATAGGAATGACACCAAGGAGGATGTATTTGTGCATCAAACTGCGATCGCCCGGAACAACCCTCGCAAGGCTGTGCGCTCGGTCGGCGACGGGGAGGCGGTGGAGTTTGCCGTGGTTGCCGGGGAGAAAGGCTATGAAGCAGCCGGAGTAACTGGTCCCGGCGGTGAGCCAGTAAAGGGCTCGCCCTACGCAGCTGACAAACGCCGCGGCTTCCATCGCCAGTAAGTTACCAGGGATAAGACAGTAGTAGTCAGTCTATCTGCTGCNGTTGCCGGGGAGAAAGGCTATGAAGCAGCCGGAGTAACTGGTCCCGGCGGTGAGCCAGTAAAGGGCTCGCCCTACGCAGCTGACAAACGCCGCGGCTTCCATCGCCAGTAAGTCACCAGGGATAAGACAGTAGTAGTCAGCCTATCTGCTGTTCAGTTTTCATAATACTTTTATTTTCAGGTATTACCCCCGTCAAGGTGGCGGACGTGGTGGGGAGGGCGCTCCACGTAGAGGTGGAATAGGACGTCGTGGGCCCCCGCCCAACCAGGGGGGTGCACAGGGGGATGAAGGTCAGGAGGGAGGCGGAGCACCACCACAGCGCAGGTATGCAATAAAGCAGAAGTTATTGACAGCACCAATAACATAATAGGTTCAGTTTTAAAACGAGTGTTATTAAATTTCGTAGCTACTTCCGCCGCAATTTCCGTGGTGGACGCCGTGGTGGTGGTCCCGGGCCCATGAACCGTGGAGGCTACCGTCGTATGCGTCCACGCAACTTCCAACAGGGCCAGGGACAGGGTCAGCCCCAAGCAGGAGGTCAGCCAAACCAAGCACCACGCCAGAATGGTCAGGAGGCAGAGGTCCCTGCCACTGCTGCTTCACCAACTCAACAGGCCAAGCCGAAACCAACCAACAAGCCTGCTGGAACCACCATTGAGACCACTACCAATGAGAGCCAGGCCTAAACACCCGGCAGCTGCACAGTGTGGCACACCCTTACGTAGTGCATGTTAATTCTAGCTGTGCCACATATCCATCACAACTTTGTCTTGTCTGTACAACTGAAGAGTGTTTTGTTTTATTGTTGTTGCAGAAGCTTTTACATCTAAGAAACTCTGCACTTTATCATCTTTTTATTGGAATGTAATGTAAGGGGAAGGTTTAAATGGAACTGCATAGTATCATAGATCAAAAATGTGATATTTTCATTATTCTAAATGTATTGATTATGATTTTTTATTGTACCTACAACATGAGTGTGTAAAGTATTTTGTAAACCAGTAACTTATACAAGTTTTGGATAACCAAGATTTTGACTGTGCAATGTAATGTTTAGAAAATCAAATTATATGCAGGTTCCTACGCCCCAATTGAAATGTGTTTGTTAAAGAATGATGATTATTTTATTATAAATTTATAAGGATGCATGTTTAACAAGTCTTATTTGTAATTAAATCATTAGTTCTGGAAACAACACTCTCAGAAATAAAAACTTCTTTTTACCTGTGTGAAAATATTTTTACTTTAATGCACTTATCCCTATAAACCTGAAAATATTTCTCAGTCTAATTATACAACTAAAAACTGCTCAGTCCCTGTTTCGTGCCACGCCCATGGGTTCCAATGTAACTATTTGCCATGTCGATTTTTTAGTCTTGTTGCTTCGAGTCATGACCCCTCGTATAAGGCTTGCCCTCGTTCACACAGATGCGTCGGAGAGTTCCAATATTATAAATGCGAAAGTAAATCTGCCTGTCTGTTACGCTTTCACGCCTAAACTAGTGAGCCGATTTTGATGAAATTTGTTACAGAGATAGAATAGACCCTGAGGAACAACATAGGCTACTTTTTATCCGGGTACGGGAAAAATAATTCCCTCGGGAAGCGGGCGAAGCCGCTGCCAGAAGCTAGTTCTCTATAAATTCTTCCCGCTAGCCTCAAAAGGGCCGAATTCAAGACTATTAGCCGCCCTTATTTGTATCTACCACTGGACCTGGATATGAGCTGTGTTTATATGAATTGGTCTGGTTACACCTGTGGGCTGTACAGGCGACTGGCTCTGAACATCCCGTCAAATACAAAATGGTGTTTTGATTATGAGGTGAGGTCACGTAAGAGAAGAACGATGGCGTGATCATATTGATATATTGATGAAAATTCTTGGTAGAATAATTGACGCTAATATAACTTTTTGATGTAAATTTTTCAACCAGCTATGTTTTTTCAATTCAAATGTTTCTGGAAATAATTAATTAAAAAGTATATGGATTGCAACTAACCGGCGGAACTTGGCTATGCTATTTTCATCTGTTTACATAATGCCAGGTTGATAAGTAATCTGTGGTATTAGGGCTGAGGCATATAGTGCCATCTACTGGTATCTGACTGCATTCATATCTTTATACCTTTCTGAGGTTATGTTATACCGTTGTGCGGGTTAATTAACTCAACGCAATCTTACTAGATGTCGTTGTAGGTACACTGTCTGTGCTTTATATTTTTATAAGAAGCTGTTTTCCCGTGGACCGGAGGATCACCTTTCCGCACCCGAATAAAATAATTTTGCTGCAGTTTTGTTGAAAGCTTCCAAAAGACTTATATTATCCAGAATTCTTCATAAAATATAGTTAAACATTTTATGAAGAATTACACCGAAATCCTTCCTCGAGAATCACATCTGAAAACCGCTTGAAAATCGTTGCTGCAGTTTTTAAGTTTTTTGTTTGTACCCTAGAGGCTCCGCAACTACTGGACATATTGAAAAAATTCTTTCACTGCTGTGAGGCTAGACTATCCCCGAGTACCATAGCATAGGTTTTATTTGGTCCGGGTACGGGAGGAAGTACTCCTGGGACTGGGAAAACAAAGTATTTTCTAAAAGCCGGTTGCGGCTGCAGGCACAATGGCAGGATTGTTCAAAAGAGGCTTCGGAAGGACCAACAACGGTGAGGGAACACTAACCTAATTGAGAAGTTAGACCTATTTGAGTTGAAAGAACTTTCGAAGTTACACTAAAAATTAGTTAAGGCCTGAAACCGCATTAAGCGCGCACGGGCTCGGATTCATACAAAAGCGCCCCGCCCGGGGCTACGCGCGTAGCACTTAGGCGTTAGTGCAGTACTTACTTGAATTTCTTTCGGGAGTTTCTACCTTTTACAGAACTTAAAGTTTACTTGTAAACTTTAATTTAAATAGACAACTAACGAGTAATCGGTGAGCATACATAAAAAAAATACAAAAAGAGAGGTCGAATTGAGAACCTCCTCCTTTTTGGGAAGTCGGTTAAAAAGCTAAGAATGTACCTAAGTAAGGTTCACATTCTTAACTTTTTTACCATCTTGATTCTACCAATAGGTATCGGGTTGCCCGGGTAACTGGGGTGTGGAGGTCAGATAGGCAGTCGCTCCATGTAAAACACTGGTTCTCAGCTGCATCTGACTGGACTGGAAGCCGACCCCAACGTAGTTGGAAAAAGGCTAGGCAGATGATGATAATTATGTATGGAGGAGACATGGGACACAGTTAAAACCACAGAACATATAAAGGAGGTTTATCTGTTCTGTGGTTAAAACCTACCAAACTACTTATTTTTTATTTCGATTATTGGAATAGCACTACCATAGTACCCACACATCCATATCTATCCTAGTTATACGTAACTCGTTCGCTAGAACTTGTATTTACCGGTTTCAGTTTGGCGTGTTATCAGTGTGCTGTCATTTATCTTACACACTCTTCTTTCTCTTTATGGTATTTATTGAGGGATTATGTTTCACGAGATAAAACACCTAGCCTAATCTACGTCTGTCTGGAAAAGATCATCTTATGATTGCTAGATATGGCGAATATCATGGCGATTTCGCGTGCATTTTTGGCCGCATGTGCAGTGGCTCGCTAGATACTTATCTGCCGTGATAACGAAGAATGCAATAATACTAATTGCAAAATGGCGATTTCGAGATAAACGCGGAAAATATATTATTACTTTGAGGAAGATGTATGTTTGCTACGAAAATCCTTGGCTAAAAAACATACTTCCGGAAACTTTTCTTAGTGAAATTATTATATTTTTCATGTTAATAAACCCCTTTTTTATCGATGAGAAATCATCAGTATGACCCCTCCTAAAAATGACGATTATACTGCATTTTTTGTTATAAGGGCAGATATGGACTCCCGTCATTCCTACGGTCTTCCCTTACCTTCAGACCATTTGCTTTGGTGCCTATTTACAATAGTTAACACAGTACAAAAACTAAATGCTCTTCATCAGCATCCCTGGTGCATATTGGATGGAGATTTCCTGGTCTTCTGGTTCCACTTCTTTTTCAGGAGCTTGTATACTGAATGTGATTTTTCAGGTTCTGTATCTTTGAAAGTTAATTCCGTTTCCGTGACCGCAGGCAAGCCGTGTCAGCGGTTTTGTGGTACAGGACAGACCAATCGTCCATCGACTATTGTGATAAGATTGAAAATCTATTGAAGAAATTTTTGACGTCTGTACGTATTCTTAGGAAACATTCTTATGAAACTTGTTGATGCATTCCTCCAAAGTAAGAACCATGATTTAACATAAATTGCTCGTCTTCAAGCCCATGGAGGCAACAGGCAACAAAAAGTATCTACGTACCAAAATATCACGTTTTTTCTCGCGAAACTGACAAGAAGTTAATTAATTTATAATAACGATTTTGATGATAAATATTTAAATCCGTTTTCTTTCAATTACCAAAAATAAATCGTCCGTCTGTCCGATCGTAATCGTCGACGGCTAAAGTTGGTTAAAGCACCAGCTCTGAAGTGTGTGTTGTGCGGANATTCCGTTTCCGTGACCGCAGGCAAGCCGTGTCAGCGGTTTTGTGGTACAGGACAGACCAATCGACCATCGACTTCTGTACGTATTTTGACGTCTGAACGTATTCTTAGGAAACATTCTTATGAAACTTGTTGATGCATTCCTCCAAAGTAAGAACCATGATTTAGCATAAATTGCTCGTCTTCAAGCCCATGGAGGCAACAGGCAACAAAAAGAACGTACCAAAATACCACGTTTTTTCTCGCGAAACTGACAAGAAGTTAATTAATTTATAATAACGATCTTGATGATAAATATTTAAATCCGTTTTCTTTCAATTACTTACCAAAAATAAATCGTCCGTCCGTCCGATCGTAATCGTCGTCGGCTAAAGTTGGTTAAAGCACCAGCCTCTGAAGTGTGTGCGGGTTCGATTCCAGGTCACGCAAATATCAATGCAATTTTTCTAAGTTACATGTAGTTGCTTTCTAAGTATATCTTGGACACCTACCTACCTACCTTACTTAAGATAGAAGAAGAAATGTGAGGAATGGAATATAACTTGAAGCTTTCTTGCCTCGCATTCGTTATGGCATTTGGTACTGTGTCATCGCACATAAAACAAAGTTCTTCATTCATATATCGATTTTGATCACAGAAATATTAATAACNGTTCGATTCCAGGTCACGCAAATATCAATGCAATTTTTCTAAGTTACATGTAGTTGCTTTCTAAGTATATCTTGGACACCTACCTACCTACCTTACTTAAGATAGAAGAAGAAATGTGAGGAATGGAATATAACTTGAAGCTTTCTTGCCTCGCATTCGTTATGGCATTTGGTACTGTGTCATCGCACATAAAACAAAGTTCTTCATTCATATCTATTTTGATCACAGAAATATTAATAACTTCTTTAAAATATCTATGATTTTGATGCTTTTCTTATACCGCCGCTTTACGTATTCTTATACCGCCACTAGCCGGTTCCCAGAGTCTCGTCCATCATTTCGTAGGGTGCCCGCGACCGACGAACTGGTACGGTTGGTAATCGCCGCAGGACGATGTTCATTTTCCCCTTACATATTATAAGAAACTAATCGCTTTCAATGGTGGTCTTTTCCATAAGTATTGTATAACAGCTAGGGTTTATTAAGATACATTGTGCTAGGTCTGAAGATTAGAACAGGCCATCAACAGTAGGAAACTCTTCGAATCGTGAGGACTCGGAAACTAAAGCAACGTGTGATACTCTTTAATACTTACATAATACCTAAATAAGGAAGTACACCTGATAAAGCTTTGACTCATCGAGATCGTGTTCAGTGCCATTTCAAAATGTCAAGTGCAGATGATCAGTTGAATCAAGGTATTTCGTGGGCTGGAGATTATTCCAGACTAAAGTAACCGAAATTTCAAAGCCGTGCCGGACGAAATTAGAAGGTAGACGTATGCACATACATTCAAAAATACCGGTGCATTCGTCGGTACACATGCTCTGGGTAAAAACTGTAACAAATATGAAAATGATTTTGGTGTTATTATTCTGAAATCGCATGCTGGGAGAATAGTTGTAGACAATGTTTAAAAACGATTAACTTTATCTAAGTATAATTATAATCAGTAGTGAGTGGTACTCTCATTATGTCACGGAATAGCAGAACATCCGTGTTTTGATGAACATGTTTAACGTGTTTGAGGTCAGAATAACAAAAACAATGCTTTGATGGTTGGAAGCGCACGCGCCGGTGCCTCTTACCAGAGTGCCGCGCGAGGTGCCTTGACACGGCAGTGGTAGTGGTGGCAAGTGGGCAGTGATTCGCG
>NWSH02000323.1:16074899-16086106 GCA_002382865.2 Heliothis virescens | reverse complement strand
ATAAGTTATTGGGAACGGCCCATATGTTACTAAACATCATAATCAACAAACTTTGTTCTAGAAAGACTATAATAAAAATAGGTACGTTGTTTTCAAACGAAAAAANAAAGACATTTTTTGTCAGATCAATACTAGTAATTATTAATTTCTAGCACAATAATATTCTTTAGGATAAAACCTACTAGGAGACTTAGAGGTAAGAGGTAATTAAAAATAGAAAATGTACGTAAAATCATCTGATTGCGCCATTTTTAAGGAGGGTAGGTACCTACTTAACTAATTGTGCTTTTACCCGTTTTTATACAGGGTTATACTTTTCTAAAACCTCTCACGACTATCTGCGGAAATCAATATTTTGTCTATCTCTGGATTTGCTTACTAGTGATAGAATTTTGACATTAGCCCCATACAAGTTATGTCAAATTCCTATCTCTGGTAAGCAAATCCAGAGTTAGATAAGTTATTGGGAACGGCCCATATGTTACTAAACATCATAATCAACAAACTTTGTTCTAGAAAGACTATAATAAAAATAGGTACGTTGTTTTCAAACGAAAAAATATATTTTAGTTTTATTTTGACCAATTCTTAAAAGTCATAGAACGAAGTTGTTCAATATGAAGTTGGTAACATAGTCCTGACAAGATGATACAATTATAACCGTGTACCTATCTTTAATTAATTTTGTTTCTGTTTCCAAATTTTTAATTAACTCGCTTTGATTCGCGAATGTGGCTGGCTATACCTAACCATGATCTTTTAAATAGCTTCGTGATATCTTTTTGAACACAATAGTACTTACAGACAACAGCAGGTCAACGTATACGAATCTGTCAAATTTTACCAGTCAAACATTAACCTACCTCCATTGTGATAAGGTTGAAAATCGAGTGCAGTAATTTGACAGATTGTGGTAACTTGATGTGTTGTCGTCTGTACATACGCCAGCACATCAACCTACCACAATCTCTCAAAACTTAATAGATTTTCAACTTTATCACAATAGTGGAAGGTTTATGTGCGATTGGTAAAATTTGACAGATTCGGGTAGGTTGATCAGCTGCCGTTCAACGTTTTCATAAATATAAAACACACGTGATAAAATAACTTACCGTAAGAAACAACTTTAATTTTGGGAATGACAAGTAGAATAAAATCGCCTAAGTGCGAGTCGGACTCGCGCACGAAGGATTCCGTACCATTATCTATCACGTTTGTTGTATTGGAGCCTTGGAGCCCCCATAAATATTAAATTTATTCAAATTTTCACTATTTATTTTTAAAGCGGCTACTTTTACTTATAACTATTATAAATGCGAAAATTTGTGAGGGTGGATGTACTTATGTGAAATATGGACGTATGGATGGATGTAATATGAAATTGGCAGTAATATAGCCTATGTATAAGAATAACATATAGACTTTTTATTCGTATACGCGAAATAGTTCCCTCGAGAAGCGGGTGAAACCGCTGGCGGAAGCTAGTAGATATATAATTTGTAAGAATTTCATCTGTCTAGCTATCACGATTCTTGAGATACTTACAGCCTGGTGACGGACGGACAGTGAAGTTTTAGTAACCCGTTTTACCTTTTGGGCACGGAACCCTAACAAGAATATTTCAAATACCTATAGTTTTCTGTTATGTTATGATTTTGCCGCATTACCGATAGCAATTTCATTTATGCGTTTCGTAATTAGTTGCGTTTAATGGCATTGTACCACCGCATGGACAATCTGCAGGCACGTAAGCAAGGTTATTAACAATAGCTACTTATGTATGTACCTTTTGAAGTATGTGCGAAATAGTAAAGTACTTATTACATAGTTTAATACAAAGTCGCTTTCTCCGTCCCTGTATCCCTATATATGCTTAAATCTTTAAGACTACGCAACGGATTTTGATGCGATTTTTTTATTTAATACATAGAGTGATTGAAGAGTGAGGTTTATATGTATAATAACATCCATTAAATAGTGGTTAAATACTGTTATTTTGCATTGAACCCGTGCGGCGGGGCAGGTCGCTAGTATAAAGATAAAATAAATCGGTTTCTCTGGGACGGGTTACTCGGGAATCGGGTTCCTCCGGTACTAAGTTTATAGATTCAAGTTATTTCAGTCAGTCCAGTAAAAGCATCAAAATTCTGGCGTTTTTGAAAGGCATACTTACATCCCTTTTTCATATTTTCAGGTAGGGCTAAATACATTTTCACAGAGGTCTTTCACATTATGGTCAATATTGATCATAACCATAATTCATTAATTTATTTCAGACACCTGTACTAATATCTATACTAATGTAATAAAGAGGCCATTTTGTTTGTTTGTGTCCTGAAGGCTCCGAAAATACTAAACCGATTTGAAAAAATCTTCACTGTTGGGAAGTTAGACCATTCTCGAGGAACATACTTAGGCTATATTTTGCCCAGGCACGGACAGTAGTACCCTCGGGTGAAAATGCTAGTACTTAGTCCATGACACAAATAAAAATAATGCTGAGGCCTAGGTTTAGATAGGTATAGCATTCTTCCATGGTCCAACCCGTTGGGTGGACCATGGTACGTACAACACCACTGTTTTAGTGTACAGACGACAGCAGGTCAACGTATACGAATCTGTCAAATTTTACCAACCAAATATTAACCTACCCCAACACTAACACTGTTGTGATAAGGCTGAAAATCCGTTGCAGAAATTTGACAGATTGTGGTAACTTGATGTGTTGTTGTCTGTACATATGTCCTGCCAGGGCTGCGGGATAGTTCAAAAAAGTTACCCCCTCTGGCACACAAAGGGCTCCCGAAGGAACATGGTGGATTTTAGTCAGTAAAAGGCTGACACTCCTGAGGGGTCATCTGATGATTTCCCATCGGTAAAAAAATGTAATGTAAAATGCATATTATAAGGTACTGTTACATTGCAATATACTTATCTCATGAGATTGCAAACAGTCGAGATATTGTCAACCGCACCAAATTGTTTACAATTTATGATGATGATGGCCTCCTAGCCGATTATCGGCCACGGCGGCTGTTCTCATATAAGGAGATCAGCCAGCTGCGCAGGACATATTATAGTGCATAAGCATTTGCGCAGACACAGGTGCACTCCCTATTCCCTCACTCTCATAACCCGATGGGATGGCAATCCGACACGACCGGTGAGAGATCAGGCGCAGGACCGACATTAACGTGCTCTCCGATGCACGGGTGTATCAATCACCAACTTCCAACTCCGGGCTGCTTTGTGAAAGTTTCTAAAACCCACAAAGCGATTTCGGCCCGTCCCGGGAATCGAACCCGAGACCTCGTGATCAGCAGTCGGCTATGCGACAACTAGACCAACGAGGCAGAACAACTTACAATTTAACATATTGTTAAAACAGACAGACAACAAACAAACAATATAACAATTGTCAATTTGTGAACTTAAAAAAAATTGGATTGTTCTGAACGAATTTTAATGTAACTTGTCGGTATAAAGTTAGCACATCGGAATCCATTCAGTAGTTTTTGTGAAAAGTTACAATATACATCAATATATTCAAACTTTAAAGCAGGTAAAATGGATTTCCTCCTTATAAATTAGGTCGAATAGGTCAGTAAGCGTTGATCCTTTTGTAACACCTTATCACGACCTCTTCATAATATTTATAAACAAGTTCATAAGTATGACAAAATGCGTAATGAATATGATTGCAGTTGTATTTGCAAACTGGTAGAAGGAGTTTCTACTAACCAACTTTCTGCTGGGAGTAGAAAGTTGGGTATGAAGGTTTTTAGGGAATGTTGGGGAGCACCGAGAGATGATTTTGGGAAATCCTACTCTAGGGGTGTGAAATAGGGATGAAAGAGAAATTCTTCTTTACAAAGTTACTGAGGTACTTTTTGTGCTGTAGGTATTTTTCAAATTGTCATCATCTTCCTGCCCTGCCGTGATTTTATTTGGGATCAGCGCAATATGTTTTTTGCTTCCATTTCTCCCTGTCATTCGTCATGTTATGTTATTTTCAGTTCACCTATACCACATATATGATACAGTTTACTTATTTTTTTTTATTATTAATCTTAATATTAAATATTTCACATCTTCAAATATCCATTGAGCATTTAAATATTACAATCATCCCTCCAATTAGCCATTCAGCTACAATAAATAGAAGCGAGGCCAATTTTAAAATAAAACCTAATCAAAACTTTAAAGTGGGTTATTATTATTCCATTTATTTATTTGCAAACATATTTTATACATTTTTAAATATAATTATAAAAAAGAAAGAATATAAAAACATTTAAAAATATAAAAAGCAGGTGCCCACCGATATCGAGCACAGGGTCTAAGGTACCGGTGGTTAGGGTCCCAGAGATAGGAACCTCCTCACAATACGCGCCGTATCAAGGAGTACCGCCTTCTGAATCAGTCCCTTGACCCAGCCGCCTAACGAATAATTAATAAGGTAAAGGAAAGTGTATATCTTCGGTCAAAGAGTTTTATTCAAATAATTGTTAGATAGCATCTTTATGGTCTTCTTTAATGTCTGTGCCAGTCAGGGACGCGCGTAACTTCTTCCCTTTTGCAGCGACGAAACGAATAGTGTTTTGCAGTTTAGAAGTCACTGTTTTTACCGCAGATCTCCTCATAAAGCCGTATTGGTCCTGCAATTAGGATTTTTATAAGCATTTATAAAATACTAACTGCTTTATCGCGGTTTCACTCGCGTCCCGTGGAAACTACTGCCCGCACTCGGATAAAATATAGACTATGTTACTCGGGGATAGGTAGCTTTCCAACAGTGAAAGAAGTTTTCAAATCGATACGGTAATTTCGGAGCCTCTAGGGAACAAACAAATAGACTAGCTTCTGTCAGCGGTTCCCGTTGCCCGTAGTAGTAGGAACCCACTACTCCGCGCACCAGGCTTAGTCCTAGGTCCTCAACCACCAGGCGAGGTCGGAGTGCCGCTGGGTATTTTTAGTGGGTATACCGGTAACAAAGAGTCCCACATACCCCTCTCCCGTCCCCGACGAAGGGAGGAGGGGATGCGTAATTGTCATTTTTTCCCAGCGACAAAAAAAAAGGTCCTCAATCACAAATGATTTCGATTCCATGCCAAATATCTATGTACTAACTAGCCTTTCCCCAACTGTGTTAGGGTCGGCTTACAGTCCTTAGTAATTCCCCTGTGGCTTTGGAGCCATCCCGCGGATCCCCCCACTATACCGAAAAAAGGACCCACGCGTAAAAGCATCAACTCACGGTTATTGATAGGCTTGGCGATGGCAAATCTACATGAACTTGCGACGTTGAAACAGGATTCATTTCTATGATTTCCGATTGCTGGCTAGACGATGTACTGGAAAACACCTGTATAATAACACTGACATTAATTCATTAGACTTAGGGCCCGTAACACAGGTCACAGATAAAGTTTTAGATAACTATCTGGCAGACAATGCCAAAGGAAAGCAGTCAACTTTAAAAACACTTCCATAGCATTATCTCTTACACGGATATGTAGAATTTCACGTGGAACCTCTGCAACTGGCCCTTAGAGTGTTTTTACATTATTTGATCCGATATCGGTGTCGGATGCCGATCCATGTAAAATATATGAAATAAGTATTTATTTGTTCTGCTCCCGTGAAGCTGTTGAGCAAATGGCTGTATCGCAACTACTTTTTTGGGAATATACTCGTACTTAAGAACAGCATAGAGCGGCTATCGTCGTCAGACGTCGACATCGGATCGTATTAAGTGAAAACACTCTTATTGATGTAAAGACAACAGCAGGTCACGGACCCGAATCCGTCAAACTTTACCATTCAAACATTAACCTACCTCTATTGTGATAAGGTTGAAAATCTATTGCAGTCTGTACTTACTTACAACTTAGAAAAAATGTAAACATACCGGTATAAGCGACGCCTGTCTAGCTTTTTCCATCTTCGGAGGTGATTGTTCAGAAGTGTTGAAAAGAGGATCTATATTTAGTCTATTGTCCTCGTTAGCGTTGAATATGAAGAACGAATGGGTTGGTGGAGGGAGACACCGCATGAGTATGTGTCCGCCAGCCAACAGAGCGCAGAATAGTGCTCCAACCACGGCTATCACCGGTGCATAGCCCAAATATTCTATGGGAAGACTACATTCCGATTTCCGTTCATCAAACCTAAGAACAAACGGTATATTATGAACAGCCAAGAATAAACGCAATATATTACAAATATGTACATTACGCGTCAAAGCATTCCTCCGCATCGCTGGCATCCAGTAACATGCCCAGAAGACTGGCTGCATTGCCACGTTGTATGGCAATATTGATACTTTGACCGAAGAACAAGCCAGCCCTCTGGTCACGTGAAGCGCCGATCAGTCGTTTGGAATATATTATTGAGGATAATCAGCGCCACCTTTTATAATAATGTGTATACGGAAGATACTATTACTTGTTGAAACAGGAAGCAAAGCCGTACGTTCCATTGCAGTTGAACGCAGGAAACTGAACTAGCCCGCGCAGATAATGGTTAGATTCTCACTCCTCGTAATAAAGTAGGCGTACACGTTTTATGTAGGCAAAGAAAGTGAATATTTAACTACTTTGTAGCTTTAGAAACTAAATAGCATTTTTTTAAGTGCGACGCAGTCAATTGCAAATAATGTTGTTTTTACGTGACTGTACCCCGGTGTCACTGCATTTATATACGAATGCAGTACGTAAGATTTGATCGGATTCATTCACAAGGTTGCCTTGCCTTGTCAGCGTGAAGTTGTTTTGTTGTTATATGAAAGCATGCTATTACCAGCGATCATAGAAATATACGTAATAGCTTTGGCACAAATTGTTATTGAATGATAGTCCAATTTGTCGCCGCAACGATCATTTGTAGCTGGGCGAGGCACCCAGGCCATGCCTGTATACGTATCTATAATCAAAACGCTAATCTTTTAGCTTAGACCAGTGGTTATACTTAAGTATTTTATCATGTTTATTAAGGATATACAAGTATTGTCAAATTCCTATCTCTTAAAAGCAAAACAACACATAATTAAAATTTTGGGTACGGCCTTAACTGGTGCAATAAGCGCAGCAATCTCCTAGCTAAAATGTCACCAAATTGAGACTCGCGATAAATGGAAACTAACCAATCAGAGACGCCACAGTTCTTGATCCCATCGCACACGACACCGCTGGTGAAACAGAATTCTTGTCGATCTATTACACAGAGTGTTTCGTTCCGTGAGTTGCATTTAGTCGGTGGCTCCAGACGGGCAGACGTTGCAGTCACTTGATACAAGTCAGCCTGCAACCAATTATTTTATTTAATTGTTAGCTTTAACAATTGCTTGAACATTTGCGATACGCCATTTTTTCTGTTTGTTGTGATTTCTGTTGGATATGGTGACTGAAGGTTATTTTTACGCTTTATTAGAGATACCTCATGAGCATCCATTTGAATTACGGAAAAGGTCAATGAAATAAAAGAATGCAATAACGTATCGTTTCTTTCGCAGTCTTGATTGCAGGTTACCGAAGTCGAATCCGCAACTATTTGCAGGACATTGAAATAGTTCCAATTGCATGAAATAGAAAACCTGATCTAACCTCGCTGGGAGTCATAATATGCCTCTACTGGTTACTACGTCACTAGCAGTGTTGGTGAATGTCCAATAAAAACACGTGACTATCATTTGACTGAACAGACCGGTTTAAAATTCAATAAGAGAAACTTTTTACGCAAATCTGAATTTATAGAGGGTTTTAAAAACCAACAAAGTGATTACAAAATAAGTAGGTACTCATACGGTGATAAAACAGTTAAAATTATGAAGTAAAAGTATCAAGATGGTGCTAGTTTTCAATATTGCGTAAGTGAAACATTCCACTTGAGTAAAAACAAACTCAGAACTGTAGGTACCTATGTACAGACGATAGCAGGTCACGGTACCCGAATCTGTCAAATTTTACCAATCGAACATTAACCTTCCACTTTTGTGTTAAGGTTGAAAATCTATTGCAGAAATTTGACAGATTGTGGTAACTTGATATGCTGTCGTCTGTACCTAGTAGCTACGACCATGTAGGAGGAGCTCGTAGCTAAGTAATAGACGCACAGGTCGCTTGATCATAAGATTAAGCAACGCTCAGCGCGGTCGCTCCGTAGATAGGTGACCACCACCGAAGTTATTGAAGAGTTGCTCCGTTTTTGGAAGGCCGTCCGTTTGTGGTTCCCAGTTAGGCTATCATTGGGACATCGTAGTCAGTAGTCAGCCATAAAGTTTTATCAAAAGGTATCGGGTTATAGTCGCCGGCTTATGTAACTTGGCAAGGATTTGGGTTTTTTAATAATTTCGGCCCTCGTGCACTTAGTGGTACAATTTTTTTTCCCTTTTATTACTTATGCATTATTCTATGGTTTTTGCCATCATTCTGCTTTGAAGCAATGCGATGAGTTTTCATCTAACGATTCTTGCAAAGTTACGTTCCGGGATATATACCCGGGTTGAAGAGTAAAGATGGGCATTGGCTCCATGGAAGATACTGATACTCAGCAGCATTCTGCCTTTTCCTAACATGATCAGTGACTTATGGTTCATGGTAGCTTGGTAGGCCATAGAATGTGTTGGGCTTTTGTGATTAAAATATTCGTGTGTTCGTTTCCGTGTCGTCCATTTGGTACCTACGCGCTACGCAAATAAGCAAAAGTAAAACTCACACTTATGTCCGAATTGATACTGCTGTTGCTTAAAAATCTAAATCGAATCTTCCCTTTTACGGTGATTACGAAATATGGAGAATACATGTCTTTATTGCGGACCAAGTCGCATATTCGCAGGCATTTCTTCTGCTTGATGACATTGAATGCGTCTGCGTTTGCGTGACAGTTCGTCGAAATGCTTGTGGGGAACTTGATCACCACGACGAGGTATATGTCCAGTTCAGTTTGCGTTACTATGTCCACGCTGCATGCGTAGTCTTGCTCGTTTATTGTTCGAAATACCTGAAAAACTGAATCTATCATTTCTTATATTGCGATAAAGTGTGACATAGCTTGGTAACATCTTGGTTTTTAACAAGAAACACACGCATCTCCAAAACATTGACAAATATTTTTAATTTTCCACTGAGAAACACTTGTCTATCCGCCACACCTCCACTTCTTCGCTGTGTTGTCAGAGGAGTTATAGATCATTTTTTTTAATCTTTACGTTTCCTAACTTATTGTGATGAAATTTTGTTTGATTCTACTAAGAATCAAGTCCTTAGCCAAAGATTCCTTGCACAAAGTGGCACGGAACACAGTCTTATTGTAATCAGTTGGTTAGGTTAAGTATAAATATTGAATGGTTGAAAATATGAAAAACATTATTATGCTCAGCAATCGGGTAAAAACATGTCTAAACCATAAAAAATCTGTACCTAAGTATCAATAATACAGTAAGGTAAGTACTTAGTGAATAAAAAGTTGAGATTAATTAGTTTTCTTGCTTGTGAATTGAATGGTTTGCAGCAAGATATTCAATTATACAGTCTTAAGTCTTTATAATGTGCACATATTAAAATGTGTAAATCTATGCTCGACGGGAAAAATATTTATACTTATAAAACGATCACACCGTTTAGTATACCAAATACCAATCTACATAGAGGTCACAAAGTGAAACAAAATATATATTTCTTTTGCGTTTTATTTTTGTCGTTGAAAAAATTAACATAGATTATAGATTACTTTTTGATAAGTGCACAGTATTCGACTTCACGCTGCATAGACAAACCGGAATGACCATAAAATATTATAAGAATTAAGTAGTTCAAGACATCCTAACGTGATCTTGTAAGCAGAATTTTATAATAATAGGTGTATATTAAACTTAACTATGGATGTTTTTATTTCAATAATTCTGATTAAATCTCGTGAAACTACTATTTGGGGCCCTTTCTTCTTTGTGGGGTTAACTATGGGCAGAACAGCAGTGTTTTTGAACACTTGCCCAACAAATAGTTATTTTTGCGCCAACCCCAAATAAAATAGGGAACAGAGCAGGAATATAATGATGACGTACCATGGTGATGGTGTCTGACATTCCCATGCCGAATGACAAGTCGTAGCGGAGTCGTCCGGAGAACGCGCAATCACTACTCACGTCGATAGGCCGGTGGAGAAGAAGTAAACCATGTTTCCCCCCACTCACGACCGAAAATAAATATATTAGAACAATTTCTACGGGATGCATTTTGTCTGACGTTACAAATCTACGTGACCACGCATAATCTATGTAGGTATACTAATGTAATAAAGCTGAATAGTTTGTTTGTTTACTTGAACACGTTAATCTCAGGAACTTACTGGTTTGATTTGAAAAAATATTTCAGTATTCGATAGCCTGTTTATCGAGGCAGGCTACTTTTTATATCCGGGTGCGCAGCAATAGCCACCCTGGGCTGCTCGTTAAACCGCTGGCGGAAGCTAGTTTCATTTATAAACTCTAATTAACAGATTGGTATTATAACTCCTTGCTACTTTCGAGAAAGTATTATAAACGTAAGACAAAAATATCTACTTAAATACATGGGGATATTTAACACGGTTGATGAATGAAATACATGGGGGATGATCTACGTTCAACTATCTATCGTATTGTTCACACATAGGTATTTATTATGTATTATTTATATTTATATTCAAGATTGCTTACTCTGGGGGTAGGTAGAATCTGATAATATTTATAGGCACATAGTTTTTTAGGGTTCCGTACCCAAAAAGGGTAAAACAGGATCCTATTACCTACTAAGACTCCGCTGTCGAGGCTGCATCTCATGATAGCCAGACAGTTGAAATTTTCAATTCTGGCATAACAACAAATAATGAAAAAATAACTACGTTAAAAAAAACCGACTTCAAAACTAAAAAGTAAAAAATAAAAAGTTTATTAAAATAATAGGTTTGATGTCGGTGCCAAGTAAGTCAATATAATACTTACGTAGTAACTAGGCACCGACATCAAACCTATTATTTTAATAAACTTTTTATTTTTTACTTTTTAGTTTTGAAGTCGGTTTTTTTTAACGTAGTTATTTTTATTTTATACTTTTTAGTTTAGTCTTGCGTTTTTATCAGTATGTAAAATTTTACGTGGATGACTTGATAACAGGCCTCACCGGCCTGTTATCAAGTCATCCACGTAAAATTTACAGGTAATTTTTTTA
>NWSH02000323.1:16053409-16065923 GCA_002382865.2 Heliothis virescens | reverse complement strand
CCACGGACCGACCGCGCCAAGCGTTGCTTAACGATCGATCGATCCGCGCGGCTTTGACTTAGCCACGAGCTCTTCTTTTCTTTCACGAAACCTTTGGCCTGACGAAATAAAATAAGGAACATGGCAAGAAGAAAAATTACACACATTAATGCCACCTACAAGCTACCTTTGCAATATTTCACGCAAAAATATGAGATTGCCATTATAACACAATATCGTTTGCTAAAACATGGCTAAAACCTAGTGTCGGTTAGCCTAGTGGTGGAGCTAGAGAATTCTACTTCAGACAATTTTCGTTTTCTCAACATTTTGTGATTTTGTTTGATTTTGTTCCCAGAGTGGTTTAACTACAACGACGGAGCTAAATAATAATACTTTGACAACCAATGTAAACGCCACGTTGGCTGACATTGAAGAGGAAGTGGTAAGATACTGTTTTAATTCATTAATTAATGTAAAAATATATTGTTATACAATACTTTTAAAGTGGATATGTACAAGATTATACTGAAGTTAAAACTGAAGTAGGCCAATTGTGAAAGATTTTTTTCCGCGTTTTTCACCGGCGCCCCGGTGGAACCTCTTCCCGTACCCGTACCCAAAATATAGCCTTTGTTACCCGGGTATAGTGTAGCTTTCCTGGGTAAGAACATTTTGTGAAATCGGTTCAGTAGTTTTGGAGCCTACAATTAAACAAAAAAAAGTTTCCTCTTTGTTATACTAGTAACTATAGACAATTTAAAACCACAGTTACGCGACACGTGCCTTTCCTCATTTACTAACTTTTTAATTCATTATCGTGTATTTTTTCAGCGGAACCCATACTCTTGGATGCCGATGACCTTGCTGATGCTTTTGGCTCTTCTTGCACACACGGGCTTGAGACTGCTGCCATGGATTCTCATAGGCGAGGTAAACTAGAAATAAATTAGAAATAAACTCATCATCTCGTTTTGAACGGGACTGTCCTGTTTATCGGACATCTGTCCTGTTAACCCCAAACAAAGCACATGCTTTCTAAAATCACTCGAAGACTTTAGGATCACATTGCAAGAATAACTATATATCTATTGACTCGATTACCGTATATAGGAATTTGACGATACTTGAAATCGTACTCTTTTAAGCAAATCAGAAATCAGCAGTAAGTAACATCGCATTTCAGCTAACGATCGGTATAAGAGCAGACTTGACTTTATCCTGAATTTAAGTTACCAGCTCAGAAACATAACACTTATTAATAAATAATACAAGTACTATTTATAAGTACATACTATCTTCTGCTTCTTCTTCCTAGCGTTTGTCCCGTCTAGTCTCGTGATTAGGTTCGCTTTCTTTATCCTCTTTTTCCACTTCGCTCAGTCCTGGACATCTTCGAGTTCGTAGCTTTCTATATATATTTCTTTACGTCACTTATCCACCGTAACTCTGCTCCTTTATAAGAATATACTATATACATACAATTTTTTTTGTTTATTTTGCAGGTTTTCAGCGCCAAAACACGTTCAGGCGGCGCGGGCGTCGCTAGTGCTGTCGGCTACCTATTCGGGTTCCTTTCAAATAAAATGTTCATAAGCATGGTTGATACCTTGTCGATATGGGGCACTTATGGCCTTTACGGCGTTGTATGGTAATGTATCTGCTTGCATATTAATTATTGGATACCTATTAGATGATTTTTTTACCTATTTTTTATCCTAGAACTATTAGAACTGTAACCATTATCATAAGTGACCTATCAAGCGTGATGATAACGTTCGATCTTTCGCTGAACGAGAGGAGGCCTGAACCCAGCTGTGGGACGATAAAACGGCCGATGATTATCTTAAGATAAGTGATATACATCACTAATTAACATTTAATTATTTATCTTTCAGTTTTGTTGGTGTTATAGTATTTTATTTCATTTTACCTGAGACTGAAGGCAAAAGGTTGAATGACATTGAAAGCCACTATGCTGGGAGAACAAAACTTACAAATCAAGTCTATAGATCGAAGGTTTGTAGTAATTTATATCAAATACTGTTATTAAACTGGTTAACAGTTAATTGGCTTGAGTAATCGTCACACTAATAAGGAAATTAATTACGATTGCACTTTCCACATTTCAACATAGGTACATAGATAGATACGGTAATACATATCCTCGGTTGAAATCCCTTCAGGTCCGAATACGCGGGCACCCATTCGTCATAATAATAATTTCCATTCAGCGTAATAAGTATTTTTATTTTGCAGAGAAAACCTCAAAAAGATGTGCACGAACTGAAAGGTGCAACAAATCCAACATTCGAGAGTGATACATCAAAATTATAGTCAAATAATAACATTGTGTAGGTATATGTGACTGTAGCCATACCCAGTGATTACCATTATAGACATTAAGTATCTAATTTAAGACATAGAAATCAGTGTCACATTCTTTCTATCTTCGAGACTTTGTGAAGATTTTCGTCAAAGCTATTGTTGTGCGTAGTTTTCCACTGCTGTGAATGAAAATGCATATTATATTTGCGTCTGTTTGCTACACAAATACACTAGGGAGTCGTAAGCACGGTTGTACCTCCGTGATCGTCTGATTAAGTTTCCACACTCTCCAATTACCGTGTGTCGTGACACTAATGAATAAATTAGTCCAAATCTTAGTTGTCATCGCAGCCTAACGATCGAAGATACCGAAACTTAGCCCTAGTTCAGACATGTGGGAACCGCGCGTTTTTCTGGCGGTAACCGCGCGGTTATGTCTGAACGATTACAATAAGACCCGCGCGATTTCAGAATCGCATGGAAATCGCGCGGTTCCCACCGTGTCTGAACGAGTCCTTATTGTACAAATTTTGGTAGCTACGCGATAGTGCAAGTTCTCACTAATCGTATCTATGTAACTATATTGTAATGTAAATTAAATAGCCTCATTCATTTTGTTACAAATATTATCAAGTAGCAACAGTTTTTCCCATAAGTTTTGTGGACATCGTTCATCTATAATTAAGTGTAATTTATGTGTAGATATATTTATGTAAAACTTATGTTGCTAACTAAATAAGCTGATGAATTTTATTGCCACAATACGCCATATATTAAATAATCAACCATGTCTAAGTTATGAACACATTTTCAACAACAATGAATTATCTGTGATTAATTTAAATTGTATTTTAAGTTTGTGATTTTGTTAAGATGAGTGTGATAAATTGTGTCAGTAACTACCTGGAATTATCGTAATAACTCACGTATAGACGCCAGCGCATCAAGCTACCACAATCTGTCAAATATCTTCAAAAGATTTTCAGCCTTATCACAATAGAGGAAGGTTGATATTCGATTGGTATAATTTGACAGATTCGGGAAGGCTGACCTGCTGTCGTCTGTACCTATCTAAGCAAGGGAGTCCTGTAAAATCAGCATTTTACGAATTTATTTTCTATGGTACGGAAATATCACGATGTAGGTATACTAACGTATTTTTTGATGTTTGATTGCATCCAGTTAAAAAATTCAACAATTAATTAGAATTCTTAATCGTCCAGTGCAGACAATATTTTAATGAATTTTAAAGGGAGCAAGAAATGTGTTTTGTTTTAATTACCGTGATATTACTTTACAGGTTCACCTACTTACTTTGTTAGAATATCAACAACTTATGGTAACTAAGTTAGGTGCCTTTATGTGTTCTTACCATCGACAAAATGTTAATTAGGATACAGAAATATACTATTTAATATCAAAGTATTTATGTCGTGTTTTTTTACCTGGCGGCTAAGAAGTATAACGTGTTTATGTAAGTTGTTCATCACTGAAATAAAGAACTGGGCAAGCGCGAGTCGAGCTCGCCCACCGAGAGTCCAAGTCCACACGTATGAACATTATAAACACACACACACATCCTTACTTCCCAAATCTATACTAATATTATAAAGCTGAAGAGTTTGTTTGTTTGAACGAGCTAATCTCAGAAACTACTGGTCGGATTTGAAAAATTCTTTCAGTGTTAGATAGCCCATTTATCGAGGAAGGTTATAGGCTACTTTTTATCCGTATGCGCCTAGTAGTTCCCACGGGACGCGGGTGAAACCACTGGCAGAAACACTGACACATAATCGCAGGGCCCAAACCCGTAAACCTATGAAGCTGAAATTTTGCACGGAGGTTCTTATTAAGACTCTCACTCGAGATAACAAAGGATTTTTTCAAATTCGTCTCCCGAGGGGTTGAAATTTGTATGGCGAACCAATATTAATTACGAATTTCGATATGAAACTTGGTGAAGTTACTCCTTGAAATAAATAATAAACACGTGTTTCACAATTTTTTGAAATACATTCTTAAAAGGGTTAAAATAATGGGGTTGCCGGTTAAAATGGGCTTGACAATTTGTATGGTGAACTAATCAACGCAGGGCCCAAACCCGTGAACCTATGAAGCTGAAACTTTGCACATAGGTTCATCTTAAGATGTTCACGAGAGGCAAGAAGGGATTTTTGAAAATTCGTCTCCTAAGGGATTTAGATAGGGGTTGAAACTTTGTATGGCGAACAATTATAAATTACGAATTACGACATGAAACTTCGTGAAGTTATTCCTTGAAATAAATAAGTTAACACGTGTATCACCATTTTTTGAAAACCACCCCTAAGGGGATAAAAAGGGGGTTGGTAATTTGTATAGAAGGCCCATGATTTTTGAAGAAAGAGAAATGAAATTTAGAAGATAGGTTTCTCATAGTAGTAGCAATGTTTACACCCAATGCCTAAGATCATCGCATTTTACGAAAATCCACCCCTAGGGGTGTAAGATGGGGGTTGGGAGTTTGTATGGAAGTACTATATTTGTGAAATAAGAAACATTAAATTTGGTAGATAGGTTCGTTACAGGGTATAGACATTACCTTAAAACGGATTTTACGAAAATCCACCGCTAGGGGTGAAAACGGGGGTTGAGAGTTTCTATTGAAATTCTATGTTATTCAAGTAAAGAGATATGATTTGAAAAGCAGATAGGTTACTTATAGGGTGTAAATATTATCTAAACATGGATTTTACGAAAATATTGGTGCCCTTACGGGAGTAAAACAGGGGTTGGTAGTTTGTATCGAAGTCTTATGTTTTTGAAGTGTTTACCTGATGCAGAACCGCAACACTAAACTATAAAGCCAACGAAACTATAGAAAGATACAAGAATGGTGCTATTGTAAAAATTGATCCACGTGATGAACATTTTCTGCTGAGATATTCAATTTCAAGATCTGGAACACCTGATGTGGAATTCCAAGAGCCCAGCTACACCATAACACACGTATAGGAATGACGTCTTAGCAAAAGTTGTTTAGTCTGGTGGGTTGACTTACAAAAATGAAAGATCTGAAATCTTTGTTTTTGACGACCCCGTTGTTGCTGGCATAAGCGACATGATCCGCGTATGAAGTCGCGGGCAGAAGCTAGTAATGTTATGATTGCGAAAGTAACTCTGTCTGTCTGTCTGTCTCTTACGCTTTCACGCCTAAACCAGTGAGCCGATTTTGATTAAATTTGGTACAGAGGAAGAGAATAGACCCTGAGGAACATCATAGGCTTTACTTTTTATCCGGGTACGGGATATAGTTCCCTCGAGAAGCGGGCGAAGCCGCTGGCAGAAGCTAGTACTTATACATGTATAGAACACAAGGTCTACGTCACAAACTGTAGGTAGGTATATATTTTCAATCAGTAGGTACCCTTGCATGGAAAACCGATTTAGTTCTCCAGTGACTAGCAATAGCTGTTACTACTCACATTGGCTAAAAGTTCTCATCAATATGAATATAATAAGTCCATACACGTAGTACAGACGACAGCAGGTCAACGTATACCAATCTGTCAAATTTTACCATTCAAACATTAACCTACCCACTATTGTGATAAGGTTGAAAATCGATTGCAGAAATTTGACAGATTGTGGTAACTTGATGTGCTGTCGTCTGTACCTAGTTGCTATTAAGGAGTTCCCTAAACGGTAAGTACTCAGAACCTGTAATAGCAGTTAAAGCCGGTGTAAACTGTCTAGGAAACGTCTTAGCCAAGATACAAATAAAACGCGGAAAAGAAAAAAAAATAACAAAGTTGTACAATTTATTATTGATTTTGAAATGTGCTTTTCTGAATAAACGGCTGTATCTTTCTTTACAAGAACTGGTCTTTTAAGGGTTTTTTGATCCTTTTAAAAAAATAATGGAACTCTAATCAATAACGGATGTTTAGAATAAATCTGAAAACAGAAAGAAACATAGAATTTTAGTCTATGGTCAAAAATAATAATAAATACAGAAACTTTGCGACTCATGATGGCATTGGTTTGAATGATTAATTTGAATAAACGAAAAAATAATTTGACTAACGGCGAATATCAATTAATTGCAGAACGAGCTTACAAAAAGTGGATTTACTTAATAGTTACTGTATTAGGAACAAAACCATAACAAAACATACCCGCCACAAAAATCCAGCATTGTGAAAGCGCTGTTAAAATTTAGTGCATTTTCATAACTAAATAATTATTTAGTAAGTAATCTGTGTAACTGGTCTACAAAATCTTACATCCCTATGGAAAATCACTGGTAGGGTGGGTAGAAAGAAAACTAAGATTTTGTCTTACTCTCACGCATGCCCTGTAATGTGTATATTAGCGGCTAGGACGCCATCATCATATTAGAAGACAACTCATTCACGATCAGTTTTTCGCACGTGTACGTTACTTGTGAACTTGCAAAATTTTGTTCTCCTTTTGAAATCGGTAATAGAATTTCGTATTTCAACATGGAAGGATTCAGGTCTTTCGATGGAAGCTTATTTTTTTTTAATGGATTGGATAACGTTAGTAGTGGTCGTTCTGCAAGTGTTGCTGAGCTTAAGTCCACGCACGAGTCTGATAGATTACGGCGCTTGCTGAATATGTCACCACCTCTCTATCTCCGTAACTGTAGCAGCAGTCCCGCACCTTTGGAATATTCATTGTTCTACAAGAATGACGAACAAACAAGTAAGTGACGAACTTTCAATATTTCTTTTTTTAATTTGATGCCTGATTTTTTTTATAATTGAATGTTGGGTACTGTGTGTAATTAATTCGACCTACAAAATTAAAAGACGTGGACGTGAGATCTATATACGAGTCTTTTAGGATGGAAAGACGAAGGTAGATATTTACTTTGTACTTAGATTATTTCCTAGGGTCAACGTAATTTTCACTGGCTTAAACCCACGGAAAGTTTTGGTTTTCGGCCTATTATTGGTGTTAGAAGAGAGGGTTAATTACTGATACACCTGCCTACGCTCCCCAAGGGACTTGCCCAGCGCGGTTTATAAGGTAAGATTGGTAAATCCGCAAATTCCCTCAGCTTGGGCAGGCCTTTGTCCAGCAGTGGACATGCTTCGGCTGTGACGACGAGTCCTTACCTAGTGATTACTCACAAAATCTTGGTGCTTAAAATATGGGTAGGTATGTACCTACCTATACTAACTTATTCAAATTATCCACCCTGAATTTAAAAAAAAAACGAATCACTCTATAACTCCATGCAGAAAATTGAGATTTCGTAAGTAGGGATGTAGCGGGCAAAGTGAGCCGCGGGCTGAGGAGGTAGTTCAAGCTCCAAGTACAGACAACAACAGCACATCAAGTTACCACAATCAGTCAAATTTGATTTTCAAACTTGTCACAATAGAAGCAAGTTAATGTTTGATTCTTGATTGGTAAAATTTGTCAGATTCGGGTACCGTGACCTGCTGTTGTCTGTACAAAAACCGTGTTCCCTGAGATAGATTTTAATTATTCAATTTACTATAGCATGGGACAGAACTTAAATGAGGCTCTTTTACGTGTCCACTTTGGCATAAAATTACAACAAAAACTATTTCGGATTGACGTGGACTTAAATAATAATAAACCAGCTTCCTCCAGTGGTTTCACTCCTCTGCACACCTGGATAAAATGTAATATATAGCCTTCCTCGATTAAAGAGCTATCTAACACTAAAACAATTTTTGAATTCTGGCAAGTAGTTTCTGAGATAAGCGCGTTCAAACATACAAAAACAAAACAAATTCTTCAGTTTTATATTTAAGTATATCATTGATATAAATTAAAAACCTATCTACCTTCTGAAATTACAAGATTTTCATATAACAATTTAAAATATTTATATGATTTAGTCAATGTGGTTGCGTCGTTATGATGTTATCTACTTATTGCGTCACAAAAAATAACAGATATAATAGCATCGTGAAATATTAAAAAAAAATGACACTAATTTCGAATCCTTGTGCTATCATCGATATTAACCCTACACGATCAATGAATTTGCTCAATTCGTAATATGGCGCAATTTAATTGATCGTCTAGGGAGTGCCTAATAAGAAAGAAGCCACCTTATTATTAAACGTGGTTTTAAAAAAATACGGGTTTAGTACTGGGTTTAAAGCTTCAACTGTATGGATGGAATCTATAGTCACAAACGGCAAAGTGCAGGGTTCAGCATATCCTACTAGCACGTAATTTTGACTTTCTTATTATTCACTTACATCTTGAGTGCCTACATCATTTATGAGACTGCGGCTGCGAGCCGCCGACTAAAAATATTCCTAAAATAAAAACTACCTGAATATTTTTTTTATGGGACCACTTCAAAGCTATTCTGCATCATTATACACAAATATGAAAAAATCATTTTATAGGTATTTGAATTTCCCGCTTCCAGGCGACGCATTCACCATAAGATCTCTCGTTTGTTGATTGGATCAAGTGTTTGATTCAGAAAGCTGTAGGAGGATCAGGAGTTTTTTTTATCACAGTGAAAACCCTCATGGACTATCCACCTGGGTTCGGTGGAGGGGTGTGCTTGACTCTTACCGGCTAAAAACCCACCTGATGTTGCCTTCCTGTACCTATGGTCGAGGGCACGGGTATCGCCGAAGCATTCTTCCGCACCTCCGACAGGTATTAGCCCGTCAGATGTTCGAAGGCGAGCCCCGTTACCCTCTGCAGCCGTCACCCAGCAGCCGCAGTAACTCCACTAGAGAGGCGCGCGCAACACTACGCCACAGTTTCGAGGTCTTTTTTTTTCTCGGAAGACAGACGCTCCTAGTCTGTCACCCGCAGGCCGCGTCCTATGGTGGCCGGAGATCGGCCGCCCTACGACGCCCAGTACGTCTTCTGCGGACAGGGAGAGAGGTGACAGCTTCTCTCTCCCTTTCCGCCGCCTCCTTTGCAACCATCACTTCCTCGCAAAAAGAGACGACGGCATTCCACCCATCTTCGCTGCCCACCATGCAAGACATGATGGCCGGCAGCGAAAGACCGCCCGCAGCATCTATTGCCGCGACCAGGGCAAGGCGCTGAGTCGCCCAGGCTGGGCACTCTGCCAACGTTGCAGCGCAGTGTCCTCGCCGCTGCTGGTGCAGTGATGGCATTCGGGCGTGGGCTCGTGGCCTATATGTGACACAGGAACTTCCCGAAACACCCATGTCCGCTAAGAACCTGTGCACCGCGGCGTCTCCCCAGCCTTACCGCCGCGATAGCGGCGTGCCCTAGGCAGGAGGTTTCTCTCTATGGAGTCCTGACCGCCGATAGCTTGAACCATGTACCCGATACCGGAGGGACACGGTTTTTATATTTCTATTTTTTTTTAAATTAAGTATTTAACCAAATTCAAATAGGGTTAATAAACGAATACACGAAAAAAAAACTAAAACACTTTGTAAAATCAAGTTTATGATATTATGTAACATAACCTAGGTACCCCAGGAAATCTACTAAAATTTAGACATTTCACAACACTACGGTGTCTATTCCTACTCTACAGACTCTACTATCACAAGACAGAAAAAAAAATGACATGCTAGCGAAGCATTGCATGCGTGACGTGAGTAGACGTGAACGATCGAATGACAGTTTTAAGATTTCAAAAAATACGTGATAATATTCATATTGAGAAGAAATATTTTTACACTTTTTATCTTTATTTAAACGAAATAATACATTGGCACCAGTAGTAAAATTAAGTGAATAGCAATAGTTTTCGACTACATCAGTGACAGTCACGTTTGTTTATTGGTTAACATCCGCCATTTTGTACTGTCGTTTGTTTAGTGACTGGGGCTCTATTCCTAGTGATGCTAATAGCATTATCCAGGAAACATATATTGTGATTTCACAAGTGGTGTACAATGTTTTTGCTAGATACGTTGCTTTCAAGGGGTATAAATTAAATCGTGTGACTTGGATAACTGACGTCGGTAAATCTCTACCTATGTGCCGGATGTGTCCTACAATCGGTTAGGGCGATTTTACGTGCCACCTTGAGTGGTGTACGTGTCCCGATACCTATGCTGCCAAGAATATGAGTAGCAACGGGAATCAGGTGCCGTTGGCGCCGAGTCAACGAGGGCCCGGACCGTATCCTTTTTAATAATGTTTATTAAAGTTTGTATAATTTTATTTACGTAATATATGCCACTTCAGCAAACAGTAGTACCGCAATTGCGAATAATTACCTATGTTGTTATTGTTGCCACTCTTGTAAATATCTCACGAACTGACTGGTATAACCACAATGGGTTCCATTCTGGCTAAGGATTAACATTGAAGCAGCTATCAACCAGATCTGGCAAACTTTATTTGTTTTGCTGCAACATAACTTGAAGTAATCATACTTTGAAACAATTGTGCAAATTGCGTATAATTGTAATTTTACCCCTAAATGCTTTTTAAATGAGCTACAGGTGAACTCAATTCTAGGTTACATTCAAGATTTTAAAAGACCATAATAATAGTCAATTCACATGAAATTATATTTTATTTTAATCTGTAGAGCAAAGCGAATGTATTTTTACTATAATGTGTATTATGCGAAGTGATTTGTATTTGAGTATATTTTCCACTTTGTGTAAAAGTAATCACTTTGCTCTACAATGTTACAATGAATGTTAAAATAAAAATGTGCTTTTGAATGTAAAAGCACATTACAAAGTACTTGCACATATTTTCAGGAATTTATCCCATTAATAAAGATAAACAATTTGTATCCAGTTCTTTCACAAAAGAGACGCTTTGAAATATTGGAAACAGTAATTATCAAACAACTCTATATTTGTTGATTAGTTTATTGTGAAGAAATGTTAACCTACAATTTTTTCCAGCAATTTGTTTACTTACCGTAAATAAATGGATTAACCCATTTACAGTTCCACAATATTCAGAAAAACCATAAAGAGAATAGATAAAATGAGTGAGCAAAACATACCTACCATCCATATCTAAAACCATCTTTGGAGGTATGGTTCATTTGCTATATTTGCAATATTGTTTTTGTTCTGTTTTGCAAATTGTTTTTCTTATTATTACTTAGTTAAATGTGAATTATTTTTGTTTTACAAATATTGTTACTATTTTTTCTTGTTGCATCCTTGATGTGCTTGCTACCTTTTTGTAGTATAGGCAGTGTACAGCGCTAAATTAAGTTAAGTTTTTATTTACTGTTTTATCAAATATTTATCTTTTTAAATAATACCTTTTTTAATCACAATGCATTTCAAAACTCATCTACTGCATGGAATTCAATGTTATAGTGCTAGACACTTTTTTTAGTTAATTAATATTTCAAAATACATTCTGGTACTAATATGTTATTGTCTTTGCAGGAACTATGAGATGTCATAAATACTTGCACAGTAAAAAAAACCATATTTTTCAGGTGTACCAAACTATCAGCTAATTAATATCTCAATAAAAGCTGTAAAAATAAAAATGATAAATAAATCAAGAGTAAAAAGCTTTCCTGCCTATACTATCAAAAAGAAAACTCAAAAACAATGTTGTGGAATATTTGTTTAAATATATTTTTCAGCACAAAGTTTTATCTCCACACTCCACATCAAGTTCATTAAATAGTTTTATATAGCATGCTTGTAGGTAGGAAAATCTTAAGTATTAACTTCACTTCAGACAAATTATTATTATTATGAAGTATTCATACAGTTCTGGGTTGTAGAAAAAAGCTACAAAACATGTTTTGCTTTTATACTATTGTTTGTTTATTTTCAGAATGTAAATACTCACATCATCAAGCTGATATGACAAGTATTAACTTATTTCTATTTACTATTAATATTTACTACTTTTCTATGGCATTATTTGTCAGATAGCTATCTAGAACTTTATCTGGAACCTTTAGAACTAGCCCTAAATGTTATTTGTAAAGATAGGTTCTTCTATGTTTACAAACTACATTTATTTTTGCATAATTTCAGAATCAGCTTGTGATGTGTTGTTATAATTTTATGTTCATAGCAAGACAATTTGTACCATGTATAGTTCTGCTACATAAGATTTGAAAGAAACGGTTCAGCAAGCATGCATTGGTTTGTTCTAGCAATCCAGAATGACANTTTAGAACTAGCCCTAAATGTTATTTGTAAAGATAGGTTCTTCTATGTTTACAAACTACATTTATTTTTGCATAATTTCAGAATCAGCTTGTGAT
>NWSH02000323.1:16015800-16044217 GCA_002382865.2 Heliothis virescens | reverse complement strand
CTAATGGCCCTACACCTGCAGGTAAGTGAAACCATATTCTTAGAACTTACAAAAATTATCCTTGTAGAGCCCTGCAAAGTTAAACTTTATCTCGATTCTTGTAACTCAATTGTTTTAAGTAGTGATCATTTGAAATAGTATATACTCGGCCTCAAGAGAGTCAAACGTAGATCACTTAATAAAATCTTGGTCGCCAGGAAACCTATTCTCGTTTGTATGTTTTTATCTCTTTAAGATTTGCTTACTTAAAGAATCACGCCGTTAGTCAATGTTCTTTATTTTAAGGGCATCCATGTTCCAGTTGTGGTCAACAGGGTATCATATAGTTAAATCCGTTAGTTAATTATTTTTGTGTCGGTAACTAAACCACTGAAAACTTTCAGCTTAAATAATTTATCCCTATTTTGTGTCGTTCGAAATAGGTCTTCAATACTGGCATTACTTGAGTACACGATGTCCCGTTGCCATGATTTGTAGGACCTGACAACTTATTGCAATGCACAAGTCCTTCAAAAAGTCGGTCAGAAAATCGTAGTACGAACGTCCTACAAAAAACGGTCCGATCAAAAGTCCTCCAAAAAGTCTGGCAGCCTAAAACTTACACCAAAGTTACACAAGGGTAAAAGCGAACACATTTTTGAAAAATCCGAATATATTTTTTGACTGCCTATATTTTTTAATTTCTTCCATTGATAAAATGATGCAAAGCTTCTATAATTTCGATATTATGTGCACATTGTGACGACCCACACTGTATATTACTTTCATCAAAATTCATTCAGTAGCTTTTGCATGAAAGAGACATCGTTAAAATTGTTCGCATATACATATAAAATTAGCAGGAAGTAGACTTTGTAGTACATGGCCGATATATCATCGCGTTTAATAGATTTGCTTTAGCTTGCAAGCATGTTTTATGTAAGCTTGGTAATAAGGAGAAAGAAAAAATCTAATTCCGCATGTAGTTACGTAGAGCTTATCAACATGGGATCCGTATTGATACAGGTAAGTGAGTAACATACGCACCAGAGACTACAAAAATCTCAATACTAAATTATATAAAAAACTCGTAAAGCATCTAGGTAATACATTCGTGATTTTGTTAACTTGTGACTTTTACCAACTATTTGGCGATTAAGAAATCGAGCCGCAATTTGTATGTCAATTAAAATAGCTTAAATTAAATTCACTATGCATAATCAAATAATGGTTACCACTAAAAATGTTGAATATTAAAATATCTACGGATAAAACATTCAAAATTGAAATATCGAGTTAATATGTAATAGAAAATTAAAATTCGGAACGTTCGGATTAAAAAAAAACGAGACAGGCTGGCGAGGTGACAGACGGACAGCGAAGTCTCACATAGAGTGCGGAACCCTAAAGAAAACTTAGGATAAAATACCTTTATTTTATAGGTATGTTATCATATTTAGGAGCCCAAGCTCACTATAAGTTTTGTTTTCCAAATGCGGCAGGTAGGTTCCTAAATATATCCCATTAAGGTGAATGCGACCACTAGAAGCGGGAAATTCAAATATAAAATAGTTTTTTCATGTTTTACCTAAGTTAACATGCAATATGAGGCGTGATCTTATGATTGACGGTTATAATATCCCACAGAGTAATTTCTGATGTCCTTGTTTAACTCCGAAACTTCTTACAATACTGTCAAAACTATGATATTTCGCAATAAAAAGTTTTTTACAGTTACATTTGAATTGTAAGAAGTTTCAGAGTTAAACGATAATTCGTTTTATTTTTTTGGTTGAGTTCGTTGTAGTGTAAATAGAAGTTTCTTATGTTAAAAAAAAAGGAAAATGTTGCCCCGAAAATAAAAAAATACGATGACGCGGGGTACAACTGGTTGGAAATAAACTTAAAAACTCAGCGGGTAACAAAATTCCGGTCAATTATTGACAGTAGTTCCGTTACTACGCATAAGAAATTTTAAGATTTATATGTACAAATTTTAATTTTATAATTTTATTCACTTAATTTACTTAAGTACTAAATATATTTTAGTAAGCATAATTAACTTTGTAACTTACGAAGATAAAATAAGGTAAATACCTTTTAGTTTTATAAGTAGTATGCGTGGCATGGAAAAAAATGAACTGTCAGGGATATCATGGTTTCGCAAAATAAGTAGCCATAGCAATGGAGGAAGCTTTAGCTGTATAATTTATATCATCTCATAATAAAATATTTTAATTTCCCAAAGACAGGTATCTGGGTACCTAACAATACCTAGGAATTAGAACGACTTATGTCGTGGCCAAAGGTCATACCAAAAAGTAGCTAATGAGATCGTAGTGTGGTAGCGTTAATGAATATCGATAAATAAATCGATTGCTCGTGACATGTGATTTTTTGTAATGGGATGGATAGCTAGGTGATTGCTGAATAATATATTACTAACGTGTTGTGAGTCTGTTTCAATGGTATCACAACATTCGTGCATAATTGCATTATTTTATTTAAACAAGCGAAAGAATTGTGTGCTGGTCGAGCGTACCTGCAGTTTCTTAATTTTTATTGGTAGAATTCAGGATAAAAAGATATACGTCAGTTTAAGAAAAACGGCTTTTATTTGTAAATTAAAACCTCCAATACTATCGATTTCCAAAGCACGGTGTGTTAGACAAAAAGTAGGTTGTACGAAATTTCCCGCTTCCTAGAAAAGACATTCATTTAACCGACTAATTACTAATTGAAATAATTGAAAATCATTGTTGGTGAGATTAGCTGGGTATAGTTTTTACAAAATTCACCTCAAATAACTTTACCGTTCCGATGTTAGCCATTTGACGCCTCGAACATGCACACCGCTTTTTTTTAACTACCTGCGGTGGTTTACATTTAACTATGACGATAAACAAACCATAAGCAGTCGTGAAATGGCCCTCCTTTGGTCAAATCTGCCATTTGACAACTGAAAATGGTTCGGACGAGAATTGTAGTTAGGGGGTTTCCAGACGGATAATATAATTGCGCAATCAAAATTTCGTTCGCTGTAAATCGTTACGCAATTTTATTGTTCGTCTAGGCACCGCCTAACTATAAATTCTCGACGAGTTTGAAGTTACTTACGGTACGTATTTACGGAGAGTATGTGTAGGGCGATGCGTACTATCCGTAAAAACACCGTATCCTTCCCCCGCGGTTTCACTCATGTCCCTAGAGTAGTAGGTCTTCATAACTTCATAACAGGGGTAGTAGGTCTTCATAACTTCATAACAGGGACTTCATAAGCACCTGTTCTAATAATATCATAATTGCCAAAGTTTGTGAGGATGTATGTTACTCTTTCGCGTGCCAATGGCTGAACGGATTTTGATGAGATTTTGAAGTAATATATCCTTTGTATCAGAATGCCATATAAGGCTACGTTTTAATCCCGGTGCTAGTATAATTCTTGCGGATGAAACCGCCGGCAGAAGCTACTATATTTATAATTCAAGATAGAATAGAGTAAAACTATAGTAAAAGTCTTCTGTGTGCCCTTGCCTCTGATGAGGAATAGCGGGATTTCATTATCATCATTATTGTGACATAGATAATAATGTATCCAATTTCTTTGTCAATTAATGCTGCTTGCATGCAGCTTTAACACCAAAAACGGTATTTTTTTTAAATCAATGTTTCTGTACAATTTGAAAGTCAAAAATATGGTTATACAAAAAAACTGCCACAAATAATAGAAATTTACAAAATATGTCCCAATTTTTCCTCACTCGTGGTATACTGAGCACAATGTACAGTAAAGTATCGATCTACAGCGTTTGATATCTTTACAGCCCACTAAATGCCGTAATACCCTTTTAAATCGCTATTAATTAATGAACCAAATGTTTTAATCGTACATACATTTAAAACCGAACAAAAAAAATACATCCATAGCCGACTACAGAAAAGTAGTATTTTAAATCGCACAACATAATGGCGTACTAATAAAATTGTCCGTACATAGCAGTTTTTTGATTGAAAGTCGTTTTTACTTTCGTTTGTAATTTAATTTACCTCAATCTGTTCCTACANTATTATTGTGACATAGATAATAATGTATCCAATTTCTTTGTCAATTAATGCTGCTTGCATGCAGCTTTAACACCAAAAACTGTATTTTTTTAAATCAATGTTTCTGTACAATTTGAAAGTCAAAAATATGGTTGTACAAAAAAACTGCGACAAATAATAGAAAGGAGGATGCAAATCCTGGTCCCACCTTCCAATAGCTATGTGTGTTACATCGTTGGATAGGTATTTTTGAGCTGAATAAAAGTTACTATGGCGCCAAGTTCCAAATCTTAGTCCGTTTAGAGTTATTCTTTATTAAACATGGTAGTTTTATCAGTAGCCAAGTAATGCTATTTTTACGTAATAATTACATTTCTTTGCTTTATACCCTTTACTGCTTTGTACCCGTATTGTAGATACTAATCTACGGTCGTCAATTGCGTCACTGAGTCGCAAACCTTATGACAAAAAGTTAAACAGATGTCGACATTGAAAAATGTTTTTTTTTACAAATAAACACAATAGCGTATTTTAAACCTATGCATTTTTTAAATCATCGTTGTCTACAATGACATTATTTAAAATAAGGCTGGGCCTACAAATCCCTCATGCCTGGCGTGCCCTAGGTACCAAACGACAAAACTACCCTCTTTATTCATGAATAACTCTGAACGGACTAAGATTTGGAACTTGGCGCCATAGTNGTTTTGTCGTTTGGTACCTAGGGCACGCCAGGCATGAGGGATTTGTAGGCCCAGCCTTATTTTAAATAATGTCATTGTAGACAACGATGATTTAAAAAATGCATAGGTTTAAAATACGCTATTGTGTTTATTTGTAAAAAAAAACATTTTTCAATGTCGACATCTGTTTAACTTTTTGTCATAAGGTTTGCGACTCAGTGACGCAATTGACGACCGTAGATTAGTATCTACAATACGGGTACAAAGCAGTAAAGGGTATAAAGCAAAGAAATGTAATTATTACGTAAAAATAGCATTACTTGGCTACTGATAAAACTACCATGTTTAATAAAGAATAACTCTAAACGGACTAAGATTTGGAACTTGGCGCCATAGTAACTTTTATTCAGCTCAAAAATACCTATCCAACGATGTAACACACATAGCTATTGAAGGTGGGACCAGATTTCATAGAAACTCTGGCATCATCCTTTACAAAATGTGTCCCAATTTTTCCTCATTCGTGGTATACTGAGCACATTGTACAGTAAAGTATCGATCTACAGCGTTTGATATCTTTACAGCCCACTAAATGCCGTAATACCCTTTTATATCGCTATTAATTAATGAACCAATTAATGTTTTAATCGTACATACATTTAAAACCGAACAACAAAAATACATCCATAGCCGACTACAGAAAAGTAGTATTTTAAATCGCACAACATAATGGCGTACTAATAAAATTGTCCGTACATAGCAATTTTTTGATTGAAAGTCGTTTTTACTTTCGTTTGTAATTTAATTTACCTCAATCTGTTCCTACAAAATAATATTAAAAAGATTAACATTCTTGCTAGTCTGTAGGACTTTTTATTTTTACGAATTATGATTCGTACTGAACTAAAGTTGAATCGATTAGTCGTGCACTTGCGCACAACACTAGCTACTCCGAACCGCCTGTCCGCATGGAACGATCCAAGATGGCGGCTTTTACCTTACAGTCACTTTGAGCATGGCTGCGTTTTAAATATTTTTAACTTTTTTATTCAGATCTTTTTAACAATTGAATTCAATTATTTAGCGTCTTTAGTTTTAAATATTTATTTAAGTTTTAACATTAAGTAGTGCGTTACAAGTGCAAAGTGTGTTAGAAGTCGGACATATTCTAGATCCTTGAGTGACCTTTTGAATAGACTTTCTTTTACCATATTGTTACATTACCTTACAATATTTTAGTTGTGTGACGATTATTTCAAGAGTTTAACGCATTATTATACTGTGATATAATTTAGGTATCAGTGCCACATAAAGTCGGATATTCAGGTAGGTACTGTGCAAGAACTCCCACGTGGAAATATCTCACGTCTCTATTTTTAGAATACGAACTTGGTTCTTAAAAATTGATAGTATAGTTTAAACTATATTTTATCGTATTTCGATCTATGCAAGTCGGTACCTGTTTCATCATGATTTACATAAATCGTTTATTACATATCGAATAATTACCCCCGACTTATTAATTCGCTAGCGAACAATTTTGATTGTCACTCCATAACAATTATATGTGTGCGTTACATCCTTCTACCCATACTTTTATCGCAAAATATGTTGTCTCGTGTCAATTTCTTGCGACGACCTTGATTTTAGTAAGTGGTNAAAATGTGTCCCAATTTTTCCTCATTCGTAGTATACTGAGCACATTGTACAGTAAAGTATCGATCTACAGCGTTTGATATCTTTACAGCCCACTAAATGCCGTAATACCCTTTTATATCGCTATTAATTAATGAACCAATTAATGTTTTAATCGTACATACATTTAAAACCGAACAACAAAAATACATCCATAGCCGACTACAGAAAAGTAGTATTTTAAATCGCACAACATAATGGCGTACTAATAAAATTGTCCGTACATAGCAATTTTTTGATTGAAAGTCGTTTTTACTTTCGTTTGTAATTTAATTTACCTCAATCTGTTCCTACAAAATAATATTAAAAAGATTAACATTCTTGCTAGTCTGTAGGACTTTTTATTTTTACGAATTATGATTCGTACTGAACTAAAGTTGAATCGATTAGTCGTGCACTTGCGCACAACACTAGCTACTCCGAACCGCCTGTCCGCATGGAACGATCCAAGATGGCGGCTTTTACCTTACAGTCACTTTGAGCATGGCTGCGTTTTAAATATTTTTAACTTTTTTATTCAGATCTTTTTAACAATTGAATTCAATTATTTAGCGTCTTTAGTTTTAAATATTTATTTAAGTTTTAACATTAAGTAGTGCGTTACAAGTGCAAAGTGTGTTAGAAGTCGGACATATTCTAGATCCTTGAGTGACCTTTTGAATAGACTTTCTTTTACCATATTGTTACATTACCTTACAATATTTTAGTTGTGTGACGATTATTTCAAGAGTTTAACGCATTATTATACTGTGATATAATTTAGGTATCAGTGCCACATAAAGTCGGATATTCAGGTAGGTACTGTGCAAGAACTCCCACGTGGAAATATCTCACGTCTCTATTTTTAGAATACGAACTTGGTTCTTAAAAATTGATAGTATAGTTTAAACTATATTTTATCGTATTTCAATCTATGCAAGTCGGTACCTGTTTCGTCATGATTTACATAAATCGTTTATTACATATCGAATAATTACCCCCGACATATTAATTCGCTAGCGAACAATTTTGATTGTCACTCCATAACAATTATATGTGTGCGTTACATCCTTCTACCCATACTTTTATCGCAAAATATGTTGTCTCGTGTCAATTTCTTGCGACGACCTTGATTTTAGTAAGTGGTCACAATCTAGAGATATGTGTAATTTTAATATGGCCTAACTTCAGAAGATATTCATGAACCAGTTCTATAAAAAATTATCAAGTTACATATACCTACTATGGTCAAATAATATTTTAGTATTTAAATAAGAAATAATATTTGAAGAATTATATAATTAACATTTTTTTTTCAGTGATTAGTTCAGTTGATAGCTTGGCAGAATCTACAATCTATCCAACTAGTCAANATGAACCAGTTCTATAAAAAATTATCAAGTTACATGTACCTACTATGGTCAAATAATATTTTAGTATTTAAATAAGAAATAATATTTGAAGAATTATATAATTAACATTTTTTTTCAGTGATTAGTTCAGTTGATAGCTTGGCAGAATCTACAATCTATCCAACTAGTCAAAGTCAGGGCTTAGGTGTGGAGCAAACAAAGAAACAAGTAACAGCAAAGCAATATTCCCCAGCCCCAGAGGCTGAAACCCCAGTTGCTGTAGCATCTAATGTTGAAGTTGTTACCAAAAGTGAGCCCCTTGTTGAAACTACTCCCACTGCCACACAACTGTTATCTGCTAGCATTGAAAAAGTTGCCAAAGAGCAGCTGTCAAAGGCACCAGAGTTAAAAGAACAATCAAGCGCGATAGAAGCCCAAGTTAAATTAACACAGAGTATATCGAGTGTGCTGCGCACTAATCAACCTGATATAAAAATGAAAGATATTAACCTAAATAAGACTACAGGTTTGTTCTTTTCAATATTTTATAGCTTAAAATGGATATTCTGTTTTACATTCTTTCTTTGAGTAATAATCCTAAAGAAGCCATGTGATTTAAGATTTTTTATCTAACCATTTATTGATAACTGAGATAAATTATATTAGATTTATACAATGAATATGCAATGATAAATATACAGTTATTTCCACATATTTAAATAGTAATGGTTTAAATTGTGCATGTGGTAATTTGGGATTCCTCTTCTAACATTTGACCTCAAAAAATGGCCAAATTGTCAATATGGCAGCTGCCTTTTGTAAAACAAAGCCTTCAAACTAATGCTAATGCTGTATATTTTTACTCTTTAACTATGTTTATAATCAGTAAATATAGTTANACTCTTTCTTTGAGTAATAATCCTAAAGAAGCCATGTGATTTAAGATTTTTTTATCTAACCATTTATTGATAACTGAGATAAATGATATTAGATTTATACAATGAATATGCAATGATAAATATACAGTTATTTCCACACTATATTTAAATAGTAATGGTTTAAATTGTGCATGTGGTAATTTGGGATTCCTCTTCTAACATTTGACCTCAAAAAATGGCCAAATTGTCAATATGGCAGCTGCCTTTTGTAAAACAAAGCCTTCAAACTAATGCTAATGCTGTATATTTTTACTCTTTAACTATGTTTATAATCAGTAAATATAGTTACGGCCAGTTTCAGAGGTTACAGATAAAGTTCTAGTTCTGACAGATGATTCCATAGAAAAGTAGTCAAAATTTAGAACATCTATGTCATCATCTGTCAGTTAGTTATCTAGAACTTTATCCGGAACCTGTGCAACTACCCCTTAGACTTGAGGATGAGTTTTATGGTCAAATTAGCTACATGGACTCACTTTTAAGTAAAGAGGTTACTTGCCACTTAAACATGATACACATGTATAGAAAGTTGCTTTTAGATGATCTTGTGAACAGTTTCAAGTAGTAAAATCATTAAATTATCAGAAGAATCTTCAGTCAAAATCTTTGTCAAACATTTACAAAGTAAATTAGCTATGAAACACTGAATAAAATTCCTAGATTTATCAAGAATTTTAAAGAAACTAATTTACAATCCATATCCTCAATATTTTTGTTTTCTTTGTTAGATCCTGATACTGCCAATGGAAACACTACTGAAATNCGGCCAGTTTCAGAGGTTACAGATAAAGTTCTAGCTATGTGACAGATGATGCCATAGAAAAGTAGTCAAAATTAAAAACATCTGTGTCATCATCTGTCAGATTGTTATCCGGAACTTCTGCAACTACCCCTTAGACTTGAGGATGAGTTTCATAGTCAAATTAGCTACATGGACTCAGTTTTAAGTAAAGAGGTTACTTGCCACTCACACATGATACACATGTATAGAAAGTTGCTTTTAGGTGATCTTGTGAACAGTTTCAAGTAGTGAAATCATTAAATTATCAGAAGAATCTTCAGTCAAAATCTGTGTCAAACATTTACAAAATAAATTAGCTATGAAACACTGAATAACATTCCTAGATTTATCAAGAATTTTAAAGAAACAAATTTACAATCCGTATCCTCAATATTTTTGTTTTCTTTGTTAGATCCTGATACTGCCAATGGAAACACTACTGAAATTACTAAAACTGAGACTGTTAAAGAAGACATCAATAAAAATGAAAAAGTTTTAAAGAATACTAAGAATTCTAATAAAAAATCTGCAATTAAAATGGCTAATGAGTCAAATGCTAAAGAAGCTGAGTCATATGAAAACGGTAAAAATGAGACTGATAAAGTAGTTAATGTAGAAAACGATAAAACCCAGCCTGCTGATGAAATGGCTGCACCTAAGCCTGCATCCGAAGATACTTCAAAGATTGAATCACACGCATCACCAGCAGTTTTTGTGCCTAAATACAAGTACAGTCAAGGTTTGTCAACTTTAATTGAGAACAATTATCTCTTAAGTAATAATGTATCTAACTTGTGTAACAAAAATTAAATGTCTTTCTCAGATCAATGGTCTCCACAAAACACTTCTGGCAAAAAGTACTATGATATTGATTTGCTCAAGCAAATAAAGGATGATCCACTTTCAAAGAACAAGCCTGTCAATGTTTCTGTTTTGGAACACTGCAACGTTATCAGAGTAAGTAATTTTTTTTTAACACTAGCATTCATTTCATTATGTACATGTCCTAATATTTGTGATCTGTTTTATAGACCACGCCAATGCAGGAACCGCAACCATTCACGCCTATTTCAAGACCCATGAATGATTCTCTGTTTCCTCCATTCGCCAAAACCCCTGGTATGGGATCCAGGAATAACACCTCTCGTGATGCTAAGAAAGATTCAAGAAACGCTGCACCAACTGGTAATATTCTGCATTATATATTTTGATGATAATTGTAATGTTAATTCCAAAAGCCTATTATTTATGTGAGTACTTTTTAATTAGGCAAAGGAAGTGTCAAGTTGGCTCCAAGTCCGAGTGGCAACAGCCCTCATAAACCGGTTATACATGTTTCCTTGTCCTTGAGAGAAGAAGTCAAACTAAACGAAGTCGACTCTGCATGGAAACCCACTAGATTCCGCAAGGATACTGTGAATGAAGAAGAAGCTAGGACACAAGTAAGTTGTAAAACCACTTGTAACACCACCAAGTTGTATAGTCCACTAAATATCAATCTGTTTTGGATATTAAGAAGGAATTTCACCCTTTTTCGTATTCCTATTTATGGTCTGGATTTTACAGGAACTCTACAAGAAGTTCAGGGGCATATTGAACAAGTTAACTCCGCAAAAGTTTGATACCCTTCTGGAAAGAGTCAAAACATTAGAAATCAATAATCAAAAGCGCTTGGAGGGTGTTATTGATCTAGTATTCGAGAAAGCCATTGATGAGCCCAACTTTTCTGAAGCATATGCTGCTATGTGTAACAAGTTGTCTGTTTTGAAGGTATGTAAAGCTGTGGCATTGTTCAGGCATGAAATATGATGGTTATCAGTACATGTATTCATACTGAAATTATTTGACAGGTCCCTGCTGACAACCCAACCTCACCTGATAAGTGTGTTAACTTCCGTGCTCTCATTATCAATAAATGTCAAAACCAATTTGAGACCCACAAAGTGGATGAGCAGATATTGAAATTAGAAAGTGAACTGGCAGCCTGCACTGACCCTGTGAGTAAACTAAAACACTATGTATGGTTATTAGTAACTACTGTTCCTAAGATGTCAATATCTCTACATTTATACATGTTACAGGTCAAGAAGAAGGAGCTTTCGCTAATGATTGATGAAGAGAATAGGCGAGTGAGAATGAGGTCTGTTGGAAATGTGAGATTTATTGGTGAGTACACTTTTTTCATTTTACTATTTTATGAATTATTTTTTTCTTTAACTATGATTGTCTGTATGTTTTAAAATTTATAAGAAACCTATGTTGTGTACTTTTTAATTTAAATCAGAATGCTCATTAATTTACCCAATTGCATTAGCGAAAGCATTATAATTTGATTGCCTGTGTGCCTACTGGATAGTTGCGAATTTATATGAATGATACTGCAGTATTTTCTTTTGATTTGAAAGTTCTGGATCTTATTAATTCATTTAGAAGCCTAGCTAATTGTGCATTGCCCGTTTCAGTAAGCCAAGTTCTGTGCTAACAGTATTTGTAGCCCATGCGATATAAAAAAAAATACTAGTTTTAAGGCATTTTGCGATTTTTATTTTGCCAACTTATTATTATTTTTAATAATGTTAGAGCGAAAAATAATGTTAGTATTTGTTATGAAACTACATTGCTATTCACGATTGTTGCAGGTGAGCTGTATAAATTGAAAATGTTGACATCTAAAATTATGGACTACTGTATGAAGTATTTGATTGATAAAGTTGAGGAGGAGAAGCTTGAATGCCTGTGCAAATTGCTTACGACGATTGGTGAACAAGTTGAGAACNAATGCGATATTAATAAAATACTAGTTTTAAGGCATTTTGCGATTTTTATTTTGCCAACTTATTATTATTTTTAATAATGTTAGAGCGAAAAATAATGTTAGTATTTGTTATGAAACTACATTGCTATTCACGATTGTTGCAGGTGAGCTGTATAAATTGAAAATGTTGACATCTAAAATTATGGACTACTGTATGAAGTATTTGATTGATAAAGTTGAGGAGGAGAAGCTTGAATGCCTGTGCAAATTGCTTACGACGATTGGTGAACAAGTTGAGAACGAAGTAAATGGCCAACTTGACAACATTTTCAAGAAAATGCAAGATATTGTAGATCGCAAGTCTAATAAAATAAGCAGCCGTGTTAGGTTAGTTTTAATTACTTTTTTAAAATATATTAATTAATTTTGCATTTTGTATTGATAAGTGCTACGATAATTTTGTTTTTTCGTATAGGTTTATGCTTCAAGATGTCATTGAACTAAGGAAACGTAAATGGGTGGCTAAGACCGTTATTGATTCACAGCCTAAAATGATGGATCAAATTCAAAAGGAAGCTGAACAACAGCAGCGTCATATAGAGGTATTTTTCACTATTACCTTGCTTCTGTACTTCCCTGTCCCATGAGTCATATGCAATACACCCCTATTGTTTAACTTTGTGGACAGTGAAACGGTTAATAGACTAAGTGCAAGTAATTATTTATTTTCTTGTTTACAATTGGGTTTAAATAAAGTTATTTCTATTTTAGTTAATGAATGCCAACCCTATGGGTGGATTCCGTCGCGATGAAGGCGGCCGAGGTAAACGTGGCGATAGCCGCAGGCAGAATCCTAACACCTCCTTTATTGACAATACATGGAAGTCTTCCAGGGCTAACTACCCTGTGGATACACTTAAACTTAAGGCTGTTACACAAAAGGTAAGTTTGACTTTCATAATAATGACCTCATCCCTGAAAAGTAGAGAAGAGTGTTAAATATTCCAAAGNACCAATTGTTTAACTTTGTGGACAGCGAAACTGTTAATATACTAAGTACAAATAATTATTTATTATCTTGTTTACAATTGGGTTTAAATAAAGTTATTTCTATTTTAGTTAATGAATGCCAACCCTATGGGTGGATTCCGTCGCGATGAAGGCGGCCGAGGTAAACGTGGCGATAGCCGCNCGTAAATGGGTGGCTAAGACCGTTATTGATTCACAGCCTAAAATGATGGATCAAATTCAAAAGGAAGCTGAACAACAGCAGCGTCATATAGAGGTATTTTTCACTATTACCTTGCTTCTGTACTTCCCTGTCCCATGAGTCATATGCAATACACCCCTATTGTTTAACTTTGTGGACAGCGAAACTGTTAATATACTAAGTACAAATAATTATTTATTATCTTGTTTACAATTGGGTTTAAATAAAGTTATTTCTATTTTAGTTAATGAATGCCAACCCTATGGGTGGATTCCGTCGCGATGAAGGCGGCCGAGGTAAACGTGGCGATAGCCGCAGGCAGAATCCTAACACCTCCTTTATTGACAATACATGGAAGTCTTCCAGGGCTAACTACCCTGTGGATACACTTAAACTTAAGGCTGTTACACAAAAGGTAAGTTTGACTTTCATAATAATGACCTCATCCCTGAAAAGTAGAGAAGAGTGTTAAATATTCCAAAGTATTAAATTAAAAACGAATAAATGAACATTTTTATACAATAAAGTTCTTTAATTTCAGAATCTGAATAATATCAAATTGGCTCCACATAATTCAGCATGGAACCATGGTTCAGGTACAAAGAATACTGCACAGGCCAGTAGCAATTCCATGATCAGTATCAGCAAAAACATGTACAGCGTCCTAGAGAATGTGCAAACTGATCCTACTTCACTTAGAGGTAAGTCCCACAGATATATGTTTTGTAATGGACAAACTTGACAATAAAGACAATATAGATAATGGTTTGTACTATAAATGTTAGACTTTCAAAAATTACGCTTTGTTTGCGCCTTAAACCAATGGGTTTTTAACTGATATTTTCTATTAAAGTGGTCTGAGGTATCTGATCACAATTTGGCTGGTTTCTGGGGATTAACTCGCGACCTTGAGAATTTTACTTTCTTAGACTTGGTGACGTATGCAGTGTCATTTATAGAATGTTATTGCAATATTTTGGTTGCATTTGTGCATTGACTGATTGCAGCCCTAACTCAGTGTAAATATATGGAATAGATAAGTTTTGCCTATACATTATATGTGTATTTGCACTACAAACGGGATAAAAAAATTGTCACATACATAGCTTTAGTTTTTTACACATACATAAAATACTTTGAAGCAAACAAATTTAGTTTCTTATATTGAGAGCTTATGTAGTGTCACAATCGGAATGTACAATGTTCTACACATATACTTTGTCTAAAACGCTACATGTGTATTATGTTATTATTCTATGTTCATCCAAGGTAAGGTATAATTTAAAGTTTATTATACCTTTCATAAATATGTTCAAATTAGGGAGTAACATTGAGTACTTTGTCAGCGTTTTTCCTTGCTGTAATTTGTTATGGAGATGAGTAGCTACCTGGCATAATAAGGGCATCTATTGGATACTTCTATCCAGGTGAGTCAGATATTGACTCGGATTACAAATGACGACATTCCGAAACTTAATATATAAACATTAGTTTTGAAATATTATTATTTTGCGTTTTCGATTGATATGTGTGTATGTTAATTTCCATTGCTTTTCATCAATATTCATCTACTATATTTCTTTGGGAATATTTTCTATGTTATTCTTATTTAATTATAAAGCCAAATAACAATTAGCCCATAAAATTGAATTTGCTGTGGAGATAGAACTGTACATGGTTTTAGAATACCGTATAATTTATCAAAATGCGCGAAGTAGTTCCATTTCGGCGGGTTTGCTTCAGCAGGAAGCCGTTAGTTATTAAATCGTTCAATATTTTTGTCAGGCTTGAAACTTATGATGTATAACCATTTCTAAATATAACATTTCGTGGTTTTAGCTAACAGAGACATGACACCTAATTATTCGAAAGGAGCGTCAATTGAAAGGTCTACATTCAACTCCAGAGGCGACTTCAGTAAGTTTCAAAATGAATCTTTGCATAAATTGTTGCAAGTTACCATGGACATGCAACTAAATGTACAATTTGAACAGATGCAAGTGGAAGCAGTAGCCGCTCGGGCTCGGTAGGCGTAGCGCGGTCTAACTCCGGCACGCGAAGTACGAGTGCAGCACCGACCACGCCGCCGGTTGCAAACGAAGCACCCGCCCCTGCGCCTGCTCCCGTGCCACAAGAACCTCTGCCTGAAGCTAAGAAGAAGTCCATCAAGTCTATGATAGACCTGTGCATCATTAACTCGGATGATGTTGAAATGGTAGCAGATGTCAAGCAGCTATACACAGCCCAGTACCATGCTGCTGTGGTTAATGAAATTCTCAATATTGCTGTTGAAAAGTAAGCAAACACACCAACTATACACTTCCTATCAAGTTCATCTCTAAGACGATCTATATTCCTTTTTTGTTTGTTTTAGGCCAGCAAAGGAAATTGGACTTATTTCAAAGGCACTGCTCAATTTGGTGACATCAAATACCATCTCTCCTGACAATTTTGTTGCAGGCATCAAGGAAATATTAGAATTTGCTCCTGACCTGTACATTGATATTCCTATGTTATATGATAATCTAGGAAAAATAATTGCACCACAAATCGAAANTGATGTCAAGCAGCTATACACAGCACAGTACCATGCTGCTGTGGTTAATGAAATTCTCAATATTGCTGTTGAAAAGTAAGCAAAGACATCAACTATACACTTTCTATCTAGTTCATCTCTAAGACGATCTATATTCCTTTTTTGTTTGTTTTAGGCCAGCAAAGGAAATTGGACTTATTTCAAAGGCATTGCTCAATTTGGTGACATCAAATACCATCTCTCCTGACAATTTTGTTGCAGGCATCAAGGAAATATTAGAATTTGCTCCTGATCTGTACATTGATATTCCTATGTTATATGATAATCTAGGAAAAATAATTGCACCACAAATCGAAAAGAAGGTAATAAATTTATCTAAGCACAGGGAAACCCAAAAATCCCCGGCTTGCTAAAACCTGTGTGTGAAGTAGCTAGCCTTCGCTTATTACCTAATCATAGCATTCTGTGGTATTAATCATATTATTTATTTTCAGCATATCACATTTGTACAGCTATTTAGGGTCTCTGAAAGCATAATTTCAGCAAATCATGGGCATCTATTTTTGAAAGCGGTGATTAGGGACCTGAAAGAAAGTATGGGACCTTCCTTTGTTAAAAGCAAATGGCAAGAGTCTGGTCTTCAAATTAAGCAATGGATGGATGATAAACTTGTAAGGACCTTAAATTTTTTTCATTATGAGTTGTTCGCCAAATTGTTTATATAAAATATTATTTAAATCATTTATCTCAACAGTGAATAAAACTTTCTAATAGCAACAAAATTACGGTATAAATCTGTTCAATATTTGTTATAACTATTTTTCTGGATTTACAAGTTAAACATTTATTTAATTCAGGTGACGACGTGGTTGGAAGATAATAAGTTCGAATTTTTGGAAGGAGATTCCAAAGTTACCGAAGAAACGAAGAAAATCTTGTCGCCAGCCCAAACTCAAAGCAAGCTGATTCAACTTATGAATGCTGATGAGGGTTGTGAATGTATAAAGGGATGGATAAAAGTAAGACATTTTTGCTTGTGTAGATTCTAATTAAAAAGCTCTCTACCAAATTCTGTATACAAATAAGTGGCTATAATAATAGTTACTATTTTAATTATTACTTCAGATAAACATGGTGTTTGACAGAATCTGTAATGTGTTTTTGTAGGATAAGTTTGGCAATACTGCAAATGAGGATTGGTTTATGCGAGCACTGATTCAAGCTATTTGCGAACATGCTCTTTTCGGGCCTGAGGGACGCGATGTTCCACACTTTAACCAAGATCGCATGAACAAATATGCGAGTCTTATACACGATTTCGGCGAAACAAAACAATCAAGAGAAGCTAGTTGCTTGTTCGGCATTCAACAGCTTATACATAGGCTAGAACACCCACAAGGTATTTGTGAAAATAATTATAACTATTTATATCTAACTGAATGTAGGCCATATAATGTGCGTAATACTCATATGTATTTTCTGTTACAGGCTTAACATTAGAGATATTCCAATATCTGCATGAACAATATATTATTTCATTAGATGGGTTTATTGCATGGGAGGAATCCGAAAAGGAGCCAGAAGGAAAAGGTATATTTTTTAAGGTTCCCTCTCCTTGGGAGTGACTTAGTATTATAGATGTGTGTATTAATGTGTGTTGTGTGTGTTGCAGGTGTGATGATGAAGGCGTTGACCTCGTTCTTCACGAACATTAAGGAGGCCGACAACGAGGACTCGTGCAGCGAGGACTGACGAGCGCCGCGGCACGCGGGCACGCTGCCGCCGCTCTTCGCGCCGGTCATCGCGCCCGTGCTGATCGCAGCGACGCCCGAGGCAACATCTGCATTCAATGTCTTCTATATTTTTATATATTAGAATCATCCTAAATGGAACTCATAGATTATATTATTATTATGATAATGCTTACTAAACTAAACAGAAGCTAGAAAAAAGTTGTATAATATTTTTTATGCGATAGTTATTTATCAAGGTTTAAAATTAAATTTGCTTCAAAATTTTAATGCGTAAATTGGTATCGTACCTAAATAAACGTTGGAAATACATCAAGTTGATTATTACACGAATGGTGTTATTTCCGGGGTACAATATAATCATTATTTTACGGTTATAATAGTTTTATCTATAATGAAATCACAGAATTAAGTAGTCTGGTTTTAAATACTTTTTTAATGATTTCGCAAAAAATATAATGATTTTTATACGCCTGGGCCTGCTAAACAGAATTACCACAAGTGCATTATTCTCTGTTCTCAAGATTCACAATTACGTTTTAATATATATATTTATTTCAAATGTTTTTACTGTTTTTAATATTAATTCTAGAAAGTATACATGATTGTGAATTAATGGACTTGTTAACATAAAAAGGCAAAAGGTTAGGTCCTACTCTGATGATTGTTTTATTTTTGACATGTATTATTTTAACTGTCAATCTTGTTAGCAGAGAAATAGAGTAACTTATCTCTGGCACAATCAACAGTTTCCAAAGTTTTTCTTCCACTTAGAGCTCCTGATGCAACATGTTCGCATATGTTATCTTGCGATAGTCAAATTAACTGTATATTCTGTTTATTCACTAAATTGATTTTTGGAAGCTGTTTGGCTTTTTCTTAATAGAAAAGTCACAGATTATAGAGATATGTTCTCATGTTTATAAGTTAACTGTTACATGTCATGGAACTAATAGTTAATATATGGATCTAATTATTTACTTAAATCATATACTATAGTTAATAAAATAGCAAATTTTGGCGTCATGTGTTGTGCAGGCAGTAGCGGATTTTACTTACGGGCACTCTAGAGCGTCGGATTGTTAATGTCCTGTTAAACATAAACTTTATTTTTGTGAATATCGTTTTATGGCGCTTAGACAATTCGTCCGTTGGCACTAAAATCCTTATCTGCAAACAGAATGTGCAAGCGCAATTCTGTTGACAACACATCGCCAACTCAAACTGAATGAGAATCGTTAATAATGATACTTAATTAATAACTGAAATAGTAGAATGATTGATATATATTTACACAGTTTACTGTTATTGGCTTATAGGTTCATTGTGAACTTTTAAGTACGTTAAAGAGTAAAGATACGTATAAAATTGCTTCATTGAAACTTCTATAAAAGTTATTCGTGATGTAGCTCCTTTACCTTTCTAATTCATTTATTTTAATTTCCTTTTTAATATTCAGTAAGTTTTAATTTCATGATTTATCAAAAGGCCCAAGTTAATACTTCTTTTATCATGCGACTTTTGATTTTAATAGATATTTTTATTTAGTTTTAATTAATAGTTAGCTGTGACTCAGTAAGCAGTGATTCCTGTCTCAAATCTTTTGTGAAATCAGTTGGTTGGGCCCGAGATGCGCGACAGTAGTGCCGGCGATGGCGCACTACGCTTCCGCGTCGCCAGGCACACTCCGCAATCCGACCTTTGCATGTTAAGTTCACTTCACTGTCTCCGCTGCTGAGTTTTTTATTACTTATAGCTACTCTTGTCAGTTACTATGTATGTTATGTAAATAAACTTTTTAAAAAAAGCTAATTTTTACTGAGTATTCCTATTAATGAACACCACTATGTAAAAGTAATATAAAAGCAATAAAGAAAATTCCCAGCCTTCATGAATATACAAAATAGAGAAAAATAGTACTTTTATATTCCATTGAAATGTATATCAACAAGAAATTTAGTAACAACACACGTTATTTATTATTAAATTTTATAAAAAAAATATAAAATAAATCTCTTGTTTGAGATTTTTGTAAATAAACGTGGTTTTAATTTGTAGTTAAAATGTGTAAAATCCCATTATGTTATAAGTCTATTCCTGAACATCCATTCTAAGTGACCTTACCAACTATTCCGTTTTCTTTAAAATATTTTAATCCTAATAATAATCTGGCAGGTATTTTACTATGTAAACGAAATGAAACGTTCGCGCCAAATTCAATGTGGCAAAAAATCTGCTCCAAATGTTTAGATAACAAAATCGTGAATAGGTGATACATGTAAATGGCGATGTTAGTGACTTGAAAAATATTAAAATCCGACCGAAACTGGTTTCCTGGCCGAAACCGAAACCGGATGTTCGGCCGTGGCTTCAGTTTCGGCCGAAACCGAAACTCAAGTGGTCAAGTATAAAAACCTTAAAAAAATGTATTTTGGAACTGCTTACATAATGTAAGGCCTCTTGATGTCCTAAGCAACCTTCTCCTGTGTGTCGCCAATCATCTTTCGTTCAATTTATGAGACATTTTTGTTTGCAAGACTTAAAAAAGAAATAATGTGAAATTTAGCTTTTATACCACTGCCTACAGTTGAATAATAGAACACGTAAAGGCATCTTTGCGAAGTTTTGAGACTTAAAAAAAACTAAAGTACAAGCAAGAGTTACTGAAAATGCGAGCGGAGCGAGCAGGACTATTTTGTTCTTTTGGAGGACTCAAAACCAAAACTACCTACGTAAAATGTAGCCCACAAAGATTTATAGTTAAGTAACTAGCGCTATACTTTTGATGGTTGGTAAATGCAAAACTGAAGGTAGGTAACTAGCTTTTAAATGCGCGAGCGGAGCGAAAGCGAATTATTCTTATGTTTTGGTACTCAGAGCTATCCAAACGTTGCACGACAATTCCCGAACATGGCCACCAGGGTTAGTCAGAGTATGCCGCGAGAAACGAAGCCAAAACGAGCGCGCACGGCAACTTCCGAAATCAGTTTCGGTTTCGGCCAAATTTGGCCAAAACCGATCTAAAACACTAGAAAGGTGATTGGTACAGACAACAGCAGGTCATTGCGCAAGAACTTATCTTTCACTGAATTGCATTTTTCTTATTTAATTTCTTGTATGGCATGAGATTGGTCAGCTATGTTATGAGAACTGTTGGGCAAACAAATTTGAGATTTTTGGACAATCGAATCTCCTAAACGCATGCTGGAACTGTGGTGTCTCGTTCTCAGCTATCCCTTAATATATCCCACTCGTGTGTGGAGTTGTTCAATTCGTATTAATGGATCCGGAGGCTGGTGACTGGTACTTGGTAATACTAAATACTTCATTATTAGTTACCTTTAGGGTTTGGGCTTGTTCGTATCATATTAATGAGGCCTTTGACACATAATGCTATTAGGGTGTTATGATTTATGATGGAGCAGGAGTCAAAAGCAAAGTTTGTTAAATCAACTGTCGTAACGTTTCGAAGAAACGCAGATTTGGAAATTTTTTATTTTATATGAAAGCAGGTCAGTGGCGGTGTAAGCAGGGATGTAAAGGGCGGGCCACCCCTCTTGCCCTGCTACCAAGTAATAAAAAGGCAGGTAATATCAGGAAAATATTTACTTAAAAAATAGAAAACACATAATTTTGTAATTTATAAACAATACCAACAATACTATGTAGTTACCTATATACCCAACATTCCTGATAGACAAAACTACGTCGAGCACGACGCCTCAACTTCAACTTTTATAAACGCTTAAGCAGAATTTGATATCCAACAATTGCATGATGTCTGAAAACTGTTCAGTTAAGGATTCTACAACTTCTTTCCAATAGGATGCTCTGTCTTTATCATCCTGTATTTGAATTTTAATATGTTTTAAATCTGAAATACATTTGATATGTTAAAAAGTAAGTATTTGCATATTTTGGTGCATAGCTAAGTAGTTTCCATACCTCAACAAGATAGTTTGTAGGGCCTACATACATAACTAAACTAATATTATACAGCTGGAGAGTTTGTTTGTTTCATGAACGCCCTTAACACAGGAACTACTGGACCGATTTGAAATCTTTCAGTGTTAGATAGCCCATTTCTCGTGGAAGGCAATAGGCTTTTTTTATTCCGGTAGGCGGGGTAGTTCCCAAGGAACGCGCGGAAAATAGTCACTTGTAAGTTTATCGATGGTTAACCTATTTATTACCTACAACTAATATCTGTTTCCCCAACAGTTTAGGTTTGAAATAGATTTGATAATTTTGATTAATTTCTATAGCAAAATCACCTATTGCTTCAGCCGCAAGCAGTCAGGGTTATGTGTTATTGCATTTGTAATTTGTTTTAAAAGAGTATCCATAGAGTTTCTTGCCGGTTCTTCTCCATGAGGCCGACTTCTTTGAACCGTACAACCAGCTTGACGTTTCATAAGAGCTTTTATAGGCCTATTAGATTTTTTTTTTTGAGTTTTCTTACAAACGAAGATGATGTACTAACAAAGTGAGCAAAAACTGTATAAACTACAGACTAGGTAGGTATATTTTGTTAAGATTACTAACTTTTGCAAACGCCATACGAAATCAGCTCCAATATTTTACGGAGGTCATATTTATCTTCGACTGTGCCGACATAGAAGAAGCGAACCAAGTTAGGCATTAGCTCTAAGATATGCTGTAACGGGAAATTTACGAACCTCCACTGGTGTATGCTCAACGTAACTGCAATGTAAAAAGTGTAATTGAAAAACTGACTGAGCAATGGTATATAAAGGTACAGACGACAGCAGGTCAACGTATAGTACGCATCTGTCAAATTTTACCAATCGAACATTAACCTTCCACTGTTGTGATAAGGTTGAAATTCTATCGCAGAAATTTGACAGATTGTGGTAACTTGATGTGCTGTCGTCTGTACAAATACTCAACTTCCTATTTATTTGACAAAAAACTTATTAAAGTTAAGGGAATAGGGCCACTGCTTGCTGCACTTTTGAAACAGGGTAATCAAATCCATTTGAACATCTTTAGCAGTCGTTATGGGTAGTCAGAAATCCTAGGGGTTGATGACGTCAGACAGGCAGTGGATCCATGTAAAAGACTGGTAATCAGCTACATCGGTTAAACTGGAATCCGACCTCAACTGGGAAATTGCCAGGTAGATGACTTACTTAAGGAATTAGCGTATCGGTATGCTAAGTGCCGGATGAAACAGCTAAGGTCCGAATCCTGCCGCTGCTGCATTTTCAAGTCGATGCCATATTGTAAGTGCACCTCACGTAAGGGTATGCTTGGTGTTAGAAAGCGCCTTACATTGTCGTAGTCACGGATACGAACTGTTTTTAAAAACAGATACAATAAATATAGAAATAGCACCTACGTATTACAAAATGCTAAATTAACTAATAAAAAATAAATAACCTACTATGATAATTTGATGAAAAAAAGCCATTTAGCTGGCATATGTAACACAATTTGAAACTTGCAGGTGCTGCTTGACCGGTTAGGTACTTTTTACTTGTCTGTGCAATGTATAAAAAGCTTCAACTATATTATGTCATCATCACGCGAGGAAAAATCACCATAAAATACATATCGCTCAATCTTCAGATTGGTGCAGATGACAGCACATCAAGTTACCACAATCTGTCAAATTTCTTCAATAGATTTTTAACCTTGTCACAATAGTGGAAGGTTAATGTTCGATTGGTAAAATTTGTCAGATTCGGGTAGGTTGAGCTGCTGTCGTCTGAGCATTCGTTCACTTACGGAGCAGACGCTCATCAATAAAAGAAACTACGACACTTACAGAATGCTAAGAGCAGGTAGATATCGGGACAGGCAATGGCAACGCGTCGCCACGCGGTGTCGGGGATGTCGTAACCCCCCACTCCAAGAGCAGCGTCTGCGCGACCGGGTATCTGGTCTTCTCTGCATATTAACTGTAGAAAACACCAGTTCTTGGCCATAGATAATGCCAAAGCCGCGTTTCCAATAACATCCAGACTCCGGACTACTTCATGACCTGGGGATCGAACCCGTAGCCTCTTGCGACAACTAGACCAACGAGGCAGTAATTGAAGAATATCATAGACATGATTGTCTTTGGGAACCAAAACTGTCTTCACAAAAATCGAGTCGTAGGTACACGAATCTGGCTAAAAAAAAATAATCGAAGTAATGAACCTCAACTGGCGTAACAAATGATCAACTTTAATAATTTCAAATTTTAAGTTGACCTATAGTTTAGTATGCTTTTCCCTACACAGTGACCGACTACAAAAAAGAGAGAGTTGCTAAATTGGGATGTGTATTCTTTCACAAACCTACCTGCAATCGAAAATGAGGCCTTTTTATCACTGGTAACAAGGACAGCAGCGCCGCTCCCGTGCCATCGGCAATATGAGCATACTCCAGCGCAAGGAACCGAAGGTTTCGTAGTTCTCCAAGGCTTCGAAGAAAAGTATTTCTACTGTTAGGCCTCGGTATGTATTGCCCGCTACCTAAAATATTGTTTTATTGTGTTAGAAAGTTAGTCGACCAGTAAATTCTACTGTCCAACTATTATTAAGCAAAACTGTTAGGTACTATGTTACCGGCTAAACCCGACAGGACAAACTACTTAGTTGTTCCTAGGCTAAACTAGTTCTTCCTAAGCGCCTCAGCAGAAATTAGATTAGCTTTGTTCAAGCTAACTAGTCCTAAGCTCGATAGGTTAAACTAGTTCAGTCTTTGCCAAAAATTTAATGATAATTTTAATTTATGTATAAGCAAACGTAGGTTGATGGCTACTTGTATAGCTTGATATTTCGCCTGGAATCCGAATAGAGACTTGTTGGGTTGTTAAAAACTTTTTGATTACGAACCTTAAAAATTGTCTATGCTAATAAAAAAAACTTGGAGCCTCATTATTTATTTATTTTTTATATAAAATCAATCAAGTAGTAATACATAAAAATAGGCAAACCTATAAAAAGTAATAAATATCGTGAACTAAAGCTATAAGCATGATCAATTGTGTGCCGTTGTTACTCTTGTGTCCAAGTTTTAAACTGTTTTGTTTTTTAATACCATGTGCAACATTATTGGGTATGATGGTAGTTTACATCGGCGGATTGTTTTCATATTTTTCAGATGTAGCGTACGTTAAACTCAATACGATGGTTAACGGAACATCGATCTGAATATGAAGACCATTGATATGAACCATGAACACGCATTGGTATTTACCTCGATGTCAATCGAAGAGCAGTCGCCAAGACAACGATCCTTTGACAGAACCTGGGTGCGTTGCCGTAGTAACAAACAGATGTAAAACTTGGCAATGGCAACTGACGAAGAAAAAACGAAAATAATCAAACTCTTGCAAGATATAAAGGTGCCCGAAGTAAAGTTAACGGAACGATGCTTTGATCTAGTGAAGGTCTTTCAGCAGAAGTTTGGTACAGAGGTTGAGGCAGAAAGTCGCCAGGAGGAAGTACAACAAGACCTGAGTGAAAATCCATATAAGGTTGATCAACAATTACTAGAGGAAAACGAAAGAAAATTGCGAGAATTATTGGCAGCAAGCAATCGGTTCGTATACTTTCAATATCGTGCTACATCTGCCTAGCCTCCCAACTATGTTGGGGTCGGCTTCCAGTCTAACCAGATGCAGCTGAAAACCAGTATTTTACGACCGCCTGTCTGACCTCCTCAACCCAGTTACCCGGGCAACCCGATACCTACCCGTTGTCAAGCGTTGCTTAATTTTATTACCCGACTAGGGCGAAGTGAAAAGGAGGGTTATGATTTTTGATCGATCAATCCGCTCGGCTTTGACTTAGCCACGACCTCTTTTCTATATAGGTACTACAAATGTTTAATAATTCTTATTGCCAATTTGGAAGTCACTATAATAATGAGTTCATAGTAAATTAAAAAGATAATGTTATCACGTCTGATTTATAAGGACGAAAAATAACATTACCTACCAAGATTAACATAAGAAGTCACTCTGTGTAAATTCGTTTCAAATAGCTGATTCATGGTTTTTCATTTCAGGGCCAAAAAACTTAATGCCAGGAATGTGATAGTTACTGGTGCTGACCCGAAAAGACCGTGGCGAACCAATTCTAGCAAAGAGAAGCTACTTCGTGTGGACTTGGAGCTGAAGCGACATTTGGAGAAATCCACCGAGATGGTCGTTCCTCTGGCTGACAACGAAATGCAAGACCTTGTAAAGGAATGCCGAGAGGAATGGCGCGTGGCTCCGGCTGTGGGACCAAACCGGCTGCGAGATACTGTTGATGCAGCCAAGAAGAACTTGCCTCATTTCCAGTACAAGAAGATACACAACAGCACAGCCACCTCCATCATGCCGCAAGCTCACGCGTTCCACGCGAAGCCGGCGCCAGCCACGACCAATGAATGTTCTACTATTGACTGATAATACTCATAAAAAAAATAATTGATAAGTTTTCGAGTATTTTATGTGTAATTCTGTTTTTTTACTCCAATACATTTCGTTAATGATATGTTTTGGTATTTTTTTTGCCTGCTCAGTTTAATTTTATAGGATTTTATCTTGTAGGATTAGCACTCTACTAAACTCCATAATGTATTAGAACTTGATACCTACACATATATTTTTTTCTTAGAACATTATATAGGAACATGAATAGGGTTGGGTAGACTTATTACTCCTTACCTACTTATTTATTTTATTTCTCAATTAAACTAAAGAATAAATAATAGACTAACCAGTGATGTAATCGTAGTTGATGAGGATAGGATTTTCGTTTGGCAAAACAAATCTCCATAAGAACAAATATTTAAGAGTTTGTGCGTTGAAGCAAGCCAAGTGTTCTATGAGGTTAACACCCTCGAGCCTTTTGCAGCACAAATTCTCAAAAGACACTAACTGAAGACGATCCTGAAAACTAAGTTAGTAAAGAATATAAATGTTAGGTACTTTTTACATCGTCATAAAACTAAACATCGACAATTTTGATCATAATATGTATAAAAAATAATGTGGTAGGTTGTAATGCTGAAAATTTGTTTTTTATCTGTAGGTACTAATATTATAAAGCTGAAGATTTTGTTTGTTTGAACGCGCTACTCAGGAACTACTGGTCCGACTCGAAAAATTCTTTCAGTGCTAGATAGCCCATTTATCGAGGAAGGTTATATGTTACTTTTTATCCGGGTGCGAGGAGTAGTTCTCACGGGACGCGGGTGAAACCGCTGGCAGAAGCTAGTCTGTTGTATTGATGAAAAATAGAAGTTTTAGTGCTGAATATAAAAATAGGTTCCAAGTTAAGCATTTCATATATTTTTGATTCTATTACTTTTACTTAGGTTTAAGGTACAGACGACAGCACATCAAGTTACCACAATCTGTCAAATTTCTGCAATCGATTTTCAACCTTGTCACAATGGAGGTAGGTTATTATTTGGCTGGTAAAATTTGTCAGATTCGTATACGTTGACCTGCTGTCGTCTGTACTTACACATAGGCGACCTTTTTTATTCGACTGCACTAAAGTACGTAATTCCCACAGAATGCGGGTGAAACCGCTGGTCGAATAAAAATATTTTACCTTATCACATTGCACAAGAGTCGGAAAAATGCTTCTCTCCCGAAATAATCAAATTTCTCAAGCTTGACGATGCCATCAGGAATTATTAGTCGATCCATTTGAGCACGTTTTATTACCATTTTCTGTAGCACAAACGTATAACCTATACTATATATACTAATATTATAAAGCTGAAGAGTTTGTTTGTCGCGCTATAACGCGCTAATGTCAGGAACTACTGGTCCGATTTGAAAAATTCTTTCACTGTTAGATAGCCCATTTATCGAGGAAGGCTATAGGCTACTTTTTATCCGGGTGCGCCGAGTAGTTCCCACGGGACGCGGGTGAAACCGCTGGCGGAAGCTAGTAACAACATATTTTGTATATCACTGCATAGTATAAAACAAAGTCGCTTCTCGCGTCTGTATGTATGTATGCTTAAATCTTTAAAACTACACAACGGATTTTGATGCGGTTTTTTTGATAGATAGAGTGATTCAAGAGGAAGGTTTAGATAAATAGTTTACTAGCTGTTCCTCGCGGTTTTGCTCGCGTCCTGAGTGATGTACCTACTTCAAACATTTTATGCTGTCCTGGTACGTAGTCAGCAGTATCATCGACACTATTATTAGTAGATATGCATAGATAAGTTGTCCTGGTACAATAACAGCATTGCACCCGTGGAAAGCTGCTCGGCTGTCCCATTTCAAAACCCAGTAAGGGACATTTTTTACAAAAATCGTTTTATTGCGCTATCTTGCTAACCTAATCAGTCTCTACCAAATACAAAAACACCAGAGTCTGAAACTCGCCTGAAAGCTGAAATATTAAATCATCGAAACCTAGTAAGTGCTCCATTCGCTCCCCCCTGACCACTTTAAAACCTAGTATGTCACTTTAACCATTTCAAAACCTAGTAACTCTCTGAACTTGCTAGGTTTTTAAATGGTCGTAGCGCTTTACTAGGTTTTTGAAATAGTTAAAGCGAGTGGTTATGGGGTGTATTGCTGTGTAAAGAAAGGGTCGAAAATAAAAATTGGACCCTTTATACAGCAAAGATTACACTAGTTTACAACATTTTTGTTGCCGAGGTGAAATATATAATTTCTTGTAGATTATTTGATACTGAATCCAAAACATAAAGTTGCTCAAGCAGCTCAGGATATGGA
>NWSH02000323.1:15995285-16006131 GCA_002382865.2 Heliothis virescens | reverse complement strand
AATATTGCCGGCAACGGCACATCTCTACCTCAGAGTAAGCAGAAATTGAGTGAGAAACTTTTCAGATTTTTGCAAAATATCGATGAAAAAAACAGTACATGTTTTAGAATATAAATGAGCTTGTTTTATTAGTGTTAGAGGTCAATTGCAATAATAATAACGCTTAACTCGGCTACATTTTTTTATAATTCGTTTACAATGTGGATACTAAAGTATAAAAATTATAAAAACGTTGTGTCTCCGGATTTTATGGACGCAAGCTTATTGTCAATATCGGATCTTTATTTCATATTTTCAGTCTTTGAAATCCGAATTTCATTGGATGGACTTTAACTGCTGTCATGTAAAATTAAATGTAGTACAAACGCAGTCACGGCGTTCACATGGTAATATGAAAAACATTATAAAATTGTTACAACAGTTGCAAAAAAGCAATCAAGTGCAACACTTATTTTGTGAAAAGTTTCACTTCCCTTTAGTTAACACTGTTCTCTTAAATTTTGTAGTTTTATAAATAAATACAGTTAATTTCGAACTACAGGAATGCAGAATTTTAATAATGAAAAGTATATTTAATTAAGGCATTTGATAGCTACGCGTACTGCGAGCAAAGACAGAGTAAAATACGCGTATTATACCTATAGTATCCTAATGGAAATGTGCTGAATTCTCAGTATATTGTTGTTCATTTGTTTATAATTTAGATTCTTAATTTTAATGCGAATGATTCAATGATAGGGTTCTTTACATCTAGATAGAATTATCGTAACGTTATCGACATATAAGGCCTCTTTACGCTAATAAATATCGATATTACACTGTCTTCACTCTACAGTATTAACAAACTAGGACAAAAAATAATCGTACGTAATTTTAGATTAAATAAGTAATTAAATCTAGTCAGGTATTCAAAGCTTAATTTATAAGCTACACAAGGACCGAGTTCCATTGCTGCAGTGCTTCGCTAAATACACAAAATAATGTACATAAAATATTAGCTGTTTATTATACAATGTCGGAAATACGAGTAAGATATTCAAAAGCTTCCGACAAGTGCATACCATACATTGGTAATAAAAAAAAGTATTAATTATCCTGCCGCCGTCGTATTATTAGATCGTATCTTGGAAATAGCTCAGACACGACATAATCACAGCCCAAACATAAAAATAACGCTTACTGATGACACAGTGAGATCAGATACATTGGAGTTCTGTATATTTTTCATTCTGTCCCCCTTCACTCTCTAATATATTCAAAACACTCGATTCATTATTTGTAAATACTTGTCTTCAGAGTAAAGTTCATGAATAATGCCTGCTTCGCACCTTTGAAATCGCACTTGTCACTAATCATAATAATATAATCAGAATTTATGGCACACACGAGGTTAGTAACGATTTCAGACTGATCTGCGGAGACGGCAAGCAATGAGGCCCAAGTTCGCCGACAAACGTCTTTCAAATTAAACAGCTCTTTTTAGAAAACGGACGCTTATTTTCAGTGAACTTGGGCCTAAGATGGTTAAGCATTATGAGTGTTTACCTACCATGACCTATATTTTCTTTAATTGTTTTGGCGTACATAAGGGATACGCTAAATAAATAAATACAATGCACAAATAAGCATGACTTTCACGCGTCGTGGTAGGCCTCACAAATGGAATATAGTCAAACATTATTTTCTGTGAGGCTGTAGTAACATAATATCGGATCATCCAACCAACATCATGTCGCAATTATATACAATGATCCTAAATGTAGACTGCCAGAGNTTACAATGGTGGCGAGCGGACGACTTCACTTTTGAATCGGACACGCTGGGAAACGGTTGGCCATTACTCCGTGCTAAACTTCCCGCGTTCCTAGTTTTGTAATCGTTACAAATCATTAGCATCACTGATTATTTTGTGTTCTAATTTTGTGAATAGACAATATAAGTGTTAACTAAAGTTTTGGACAGTATTATTTCGTGTTTTCCACAATGTCTCGACCATCCGCCTACGAATCCCCGACAAATATATTTTACAAGTTCACTAGCAACAATATTATCTATTAGTTTGGATAGGTTGCCTTTTCTAACGATCAATTAAATATTTTTTATAACACTTGCCTAAACTATGAATTAATCTACAATTTTATTTCATCTATCTCAATTTGCAAGTGAACTTGCAAATATGCCAACCTACACACCCTAGTACATACCTTTCAAAATAGCACCCCATTCTGATTATCATAATTTTAATTGTTTTAAACTGCGTTCCAAATCATAACAATTTGAGATTGGTCATTTTTACGAAAACACGCTCTACATACATTTTGGATAAAGTACCTACCTATGCAGTTAGTTGCCTTTAACTTTGTTGTTTTTTTTTTTATGCAAAAACATCAATTATTATCTAACCCCAGAGAGCTTAGTTATAATCAATAGAAATTCCTATAGTTACATGATGAAAACATTCAGTTTCTATTCGCTACATGTATCTGATCGGTGACGTAGAGGCACCGATATCATTTCAGTGATTCAATGGTTTAACATATAATCTAATAGTGTGTAATGATGAATATGAATAAATATGTAATTCCGGTACATGGAGTTAGCGTGGTCAGACGGCGGGCGGCGGCGCCGTGCTGAGGTGCGTGGACTCGCTGCGGCGCGGCGGCGCGGGCGGCGGCCGCTTCTTGATCGGCTTGGGCTCCTCGCGCCGCGGCGCCGCCTCCCGACCGAACACGTTCTCGTAAAAGGGATCCTCCACTCCCCCGCCGTAGTGCTCCTGCACCCACATCGATACACTCGTCTCCTTATAATCCTCTGACAAAGGATATTCTCTAAAACCCAGAACCTCGTGCGGTGTCGTCGCAGGCTCCAATTTACATTTTTGTGCTACCTGCCATTTCTTTCTCATTACCCTTTGTAAGTCTCTGAGGAATTCTTTTGGAGGATTGCTATTGGAATCTGCTAATTTCTTTGGTGACGATAACCTCGTGCTCTCATTGCGTTTCGGTGGCGGTGGCTTCCGGGGCGAAAGTGGTGGTTGCTCCTTTAAATTGAAAGATATTTTTTTAGTCTTTTTGCCCTCCGTACCAACCGGGAGGTCATCAGCGAAAATGACTTTTTTCATTGAGCCCGTTCGTTCTTTAGTGGGATCAGCTGTTAATTTCTTCTGGATGGAAGGGCTGCCGTTACTAATTTTCTTGGTCTGTAGCTCGGCGAGACAGGCGCCGTACGCTACGTTTTGCTGACCATAAATACTCTTGTCGGAATGAAGAGATGATGTCCGGGATGCTTCTGAGTTGACGCTGTCGAGTGAAGGTTGTCGCGGGAATGTGCGGCTCTGTTCTGTCCGTGTAGTGAGTCGCGACTGGCCGGCTCGAGCAGCCTGCTCCACCTGCTGCGCCGTCAGTTGCGTCACGATGTCGTGAACGCGTCCAGCGGCGGTGTGTGCTTCGATGGTATGCTCTGGTGGAGGCGGCGGCAGGCTGAGCTGGGACCCACTGAGGTCCTCGATAGGCTCGAGCGGGGGCGGCGGCGGCGGCAGGGAGTCCAGGCTGAGCGTCGAACTGAACATCCCATCGGGAATATCTTCGGTCGGAGGAGGAGGCGGGGGCAAGTCTTCCACGGTACTAACGACTGGTGGTCTCTGAACTTTATCGTAGATTGTAGTGTACCCATATAAGGCAGATCCACTGTCGGAGCTGTTTCGGTACAAGCTGTCGCGGGGAATGCTCTCATAGTGTCCGTAGGTGGGAGATGGAGGGTCATGGCGGACGGGGCTGCCTGTGGAACTGAGGCGACTGGTGTTGGTGTATACAGTTGTGTCTGCGGTATCTGTAGAAAAGGACATTTAAGAATAAGATAGATTTATTTTATTAAATAACAAGCAAAATGTGTTTATTGAGGATGTGTTCTGACCGATGGTGTGGTGACGTTTGAGCGTGGAGTCGTCGGAGCGCGCGGGCCGAGGACGCCGTGTGAGGGTGCCGGAGTCGCCGCCGCCCTCGTCCTCCGCGCCGCAGTCTCCGCCCTTCTCCACCATCTCCTTCAGCTGACGCGTCATCCACGTTAACGGAATGTTTGGCTTCATGGACGGTTTGCGCTTTATCGTACCTGCAGTGTGTAACACGCAAATTAATAAAATGTTGATGATGAATACGAATGGATCGATATGAATGACTATATGAGATTACGGCAGATAGAAGAATATGAAAGAAGGAAACATGCTGCGTCGATCTCAAATAAATTGGGATAAGGACAGGAAGATGATGTTGATTATGAATACCGCAGTATCCATATGTATGGATTGCTGTAATTATTTTATTAAAATGTTATATACCCATGGGGAACTCGCAGTCGAAGGCACTCTCGGACGCGGTGCCGCCGTCCGACAGACACCCGCTCGAACTGGACGATGATGCGCGGGAGTGTCTGCACACGGGAATTATTACAATCATTTTTATTTACAAACCATTTGTCTAGTTCTCGCCAAATAGCTGAGAACTTGGCGGTAGACGCTGCGCAGAAACCAAAGTTAATGGCAGAAATGCGGGTTATATTATATGAGCCACACACGCTCAGAAATAAGTTGCGGGCCACCATTACGTCCGACGAGCATGGCCAAATAGCTTTACGCATCTGAAATAAGCCTCTGACTGCACAGCGAATTGTTGGAGCAGAACAATACTGAGCATGAGCGAGGCATCAAACAGCTGATTTCAGAGGCGCAAAGTTATTTGACTTGAGCTGTAACTACGTTAAACAGTGGCTGGACTAACTTCAGGTTACATTGTAGAGACAAAAACATTCGCATTACAGGTAGCCAGAAAAAAAACAAAATATCGCAAGCTTTGACATAAAATGAAAAGGTTAATTTATACAATTCGCTTAGAACATCACAAAATAGGTAACTGATGAGTAACAGTCTTCAACAAATGCTTGGTTGTGATTATAGGTACAGACGACAGCAAGGCAACCTACGCGAATCTGTCAAATTTTACCAATCGACCATTAACCTTCCACTATTGTGATAAGGTTGAAAAACGATTGCAGAAATTTGACAGATTGTGGTAACTTGGTGTGCTGTCGACTGTACATACAATGAATGCTACGGAAAACAGTAGGTAGAATTATGATTATTCTTTAGTGTTATATTATTGGATAGGTATTAAAGTGTGAGAAACCCAGTCATGACGACAGGTTTAAAAATAGTGGTTTTATTATTCACTCTGTTTTAGGGTTCTGACAGACTCCGTTGTCTGTCTGTCTCTCTATATCCAGGCTGTATCTCATAAACCATGACAGCTAGAAAGCTGAAATTTTCACAAATGATGTATTTTTGCTGCCGATGAATGTTTGTTCATATTTTGACTAGTTGTAGGTAATAGATACGTTCATTATTCATACATAATGGTACGGAATAACGGAAACCTTCGTGCGCGAGTCCAAATCGCACTTGGCCAGTTTTATATCAATCAAAAATATTAGCCATGATTGTTTGTTTATTTTAACAAAACAATAATAAAATTGCACACAAGAAACTTAAACACGCTGTAGTTATCTTGTTGCTATTAGTTTGTAGAAAGACGGACTAATAACATTTGCAGTCGACATGACTATTGTTCTTCACACTGGAATTTGTATCTCTATACAAAATGTAGATGTTTGTTTATCTCACAAACACGGGTGATGCATATTTGTGTGTGTAAATTATCTTTGTATGAATCGGCGATTCGATCAAGGGATTAATTATACAAGACGTGGCGGGCACGAGCCGTGCCCCGGGCGAGGCACGGACGAGGCTCGGATTCAAAACTCCACGAACATTTTATATGATCCGACGATCGTCGGGGCACGTCCGAGCCTCGTTCGGGACACGGACGCCGCACGTTGTAGCATAAACAGCACCATATAACATGTTTGTGGAGTTTTGAATCCGAGCCTCGTCCGTGCCTCGCCACGGTCTAGTATATTTAATTCGTGAGATAGAAAATATCATAAAAAATCNAATTATGCTAGACCGTGGCGGGCACGAGCCGTGCCCCGGGCGAGGCACGGACGAGGCTCGGATTCAAAACTCCACGAACATTTTATATGATCCGACGATCGTCGGGGCACGTCCGAGCCTCGTTCGGGACACGGACGCCGCACGTTGTAGCATAAACAGCACCATATAACATGTTTGTGGAGTTTTGAATCCGAGCCTCGTCCGTGCCTCGCCACGGTCTAGTATATTTAATTCGTGAGATAGAAAATATCATAAAAAATCGGTCTAGTGCGAGTTGGACTTGAGCAAGAGGAACCCCTTGTACAAACGATTACGTTTGTTGTCTGAGAGTTCCCTAAAATAGTTAATTTGTTCTAGTTTTCACATCATCTGTGAAAATTTCAACTGTCTAGCAGTCAGTTCTTGAAATACACCCTGGGACAGGCGGACAGCGAAGTCTAGTAATATGGTTACGTTTCATGAATCATTAATGGACACGGAACTGCGCGATACGACGCATCAAAATATTCTTTTGACTCGTCGTATCGCGCAGTTCCGCTGACGCTCAGTGCGCTTTGATTCTAAAGCGAAACGGTTGATACCAACCTGCCACTGCTGATGTCAGAGTTGGCCACACTGGCGTTGCTTGAAGTAGATTGTGCGGGGCTGTTGATACCCAGCGCCGGCATGCCGTTCGTCTTAGTCGGTATCGAAGTTATCTGTGTAATAAAAAAATAACGTTATTCCATCGCAATGGTCACAAATTCGAATTCTAAAAAAAATATTACTATCAACTTAATTTAGAACCTCCTTTTTGGGCAGTCGGTTGAAAATGAACTTGAGCGGTGAACTTAGCCACTCTTAAACGTAGGTGCAATTTTAGAAATAAAAAAATCGATCTAGAATTTTCCATAGCTATTAGTTAAAAAGTCACGTAGTCAAATTCCAGATAACGAATAAATACTTACTTACAAACAGAATATTCCTTTAAGGACAAAAAACCAAAAAAGCTTTTATTGTAAACAATAGACAAACGTTTAAGTAACAAAAGTTTATAATGCTTTTGTTATAACTGTGTGAACAATTACAACAGATGTTTAGCTGATTGTCTTCTTAGTTACACCCTGACGGCCTAACACTACTTGGAAATGTAATTCTTTACGAAGAAATTCGGTATTTTGTTTTATGCTTTGCCAAAATGTTGAGTAGTAAAACTGTGGTAAAACTGCATCTACGAAATGAAAATCAGTGATATCGGTTGATCAGCAATTTAACTAAACTCTATATTATAGAGCGGGAAGCTTGTTTGTCCGTATAGTTATACAATCAAGTTTACAACTTCTTCACTGTCAAGTAGATATAAAGACCTACCAAGAGGGCGAACCCGCAGGTGTAACCTACTTGGTACAATAAGGTCGTCTATACTAATCTAAACTAATTTAATAAAGAGGATTTATTTTTCTTTGTTTGTACCCTGAGGGCTCCGAAACTACTGAACCAATTTCACAAATTCTTTCTACACGTGTCCTCGTAGTAAGGTTCAAATGGAACAGGGGTGTGGACAGGGTCATTTACCAACTTTTTGACTTCAGAATGTGGGTCCAATTTTGATCCATTTGATCCTTACTTCGAGGGACATCCTGTATACTCTATTTCAGAGTAACATAAGCTAAATTTTATCCGGGTGTAGCAAGAATTTCTACCTGGACTAGAGAAGTGCCGTTGCCGGCAATATTGCCCAAAGTGAGAATATTGGTAGCAATATTGCTACCAATATTGCCGGCAACGGCACATCTCTAGCCAGGACGCGGGTGAAGTCGCAGGAAAACGGTTAGTAACAAATATACTTAGACTGTAAATAATTAAAACAAAATCTGTCAAAACAAAAATGGAAGAGCAGAGGCTACTAATACAGGCAATACTTGCTTAAAAGGAGGCTCCAATCACAAAGTAAATGTTAAAATATTTTGGTACAGAAATAGAACATGTGGTAAGTATTATCTTTTTTATACTTACTGAACATGAGCGAGCATGAGCGAGGTGGTCCAAGTCCTCCTGGGTGAGTTCTTCCACCAGTGAACGGTAATTCTCCAACAACTGCCTCCCATGCTATTAGAAAAATAAATGATAGTTCACGAATCACTTCTTTAAATAAACAAAACTCTAACTACGACGCAGGTGAAACGGGGAGAAACAGCTAGCTTACAAGATGGAAACGAATTAGACTTTTTTAATATTTTCAGTGATGTATAATAAAAGTGATGATAATTATTTGATAAAATCCAAAAAAGTATATGAAGTGGTCTTTCACTAAGTTCTCCTTCAAAGTGAGGCATGTGAAGATAATAATTATGCTATGGTAGCCAGCTTGATAGTGAAGGACACACAGCAATAGTATTTTTATATGCCATTGCTATGGTTTCCAGAATCAGTAATCAGATTTGGTTCACGCATTTTTCGAGCTTATCGCGAACACAGATCTTAAGGAGTGGTCTAACGTTGTTTACAATAATATTTGAGACTTTGTATTATAACACTTGGAATTTTCTTTTAACTTTTTGAACTTATTATGTGGTTAGGTATTGCTTTCACTTATTTTTTATTGTTCATACACAAGACTAACGGCCAGTTTCACAGTTCCTGATAAAATTCTACATAGCTGTCTGAGGGGTTATGCCATAGAAAACTTGACAAAATTAAAAATATTTCTGTGGCTCTATCCGTCAGGTGGCTATCTGGAGCTTTGTCTGGAAACTGTGAAACTGACCGCTAGTCTTTGATTTCAACAATTATAACAAAATAAACAATACATATTTCTTAAACGTAAGAAAATCTTTTGCCGTACCTTTGCTATTCGCATCGCGGTCACCCATCTCTCCAGGGTACGCTGGTCATCAGCGCACAAAAACTTAATAAACTTAACACTCTTTGGTTGCTGCAGCCTCGGGTGCTTGATCGCGAAGCAATAATCTGTTGGGGACTTGTATTTCTTCTTCCAGTTCAACCCTATGTAAACTTCGTTATTGTCGAAAGTCGCCAGGCACACCAGCTCTTTAAGCGTCTTCACCTTATCTTTAGGCGAGTAGTACAGTCCTATATAACGACAAAATATAAATAATTAAAGGAAAAGATCAGGTTATATATAAATTATTCGCATTGGCCAATTCGCGGTGCTTATAGTTAGGGGGATGAGTTGTGTGGCCACACAGCACAGCTTGTCACGTTTTACTAACCAGACGGTCTCAAAACGCAGTATATTTTCTTCCATCCTTTTTTGGCATCGTTTTTGAGATACAACGGCCCTTCCATCGGGGGTACCGGGTGGCCAGACACGGAGGGCACCGTGCTGGTAGTTCCCCCACTCTGCCCGAAGAACTCTTCGATGATGACTTGTCTTGAATGCTCGTCATGTTCGCTGGACCAACCTGAACAATCGCAATATTAAAATTATTTATCATACATTGTCTCAAGGGCGTGTTTTACCAAACGAGAAAATTCTCACACAATCCCCAACAATCAAATTCTTTACAGCAATGTGTGCAAGATGCTCTGGTTGCAGTGCTTGGTTCGTTTGGCCTAAACAGTGGTTTTGGCGGTTTTCGTGTGAATGTGTGACTATTATGTGGTCTACGTACCTCTATCATCCTCTGTCAGCAAGAACTTTTCAGGAGTTTGGAATAGAGATATTTTATCTGGACGCTCGGCGAACAGAATTTTGTTTTTTGATTCCCTGGTCCATAACATTAAATTGTCGACAAGCATCTCATGGTCTTCGTAGACTCGTTCTGAAATTAAATGTTTGATTTATGAATTGGTATATTAGATATGTGAATTCGTTTCCTGTAAGTTGGTAATGGTCTTACCCATGTGCAGGTCTGGCAGATGTTCGACAATAGCCCACTTAGGCTCCATGGTGACATGGTTCTTATCTGCCAAAAGGCGAGCTACATATCCACAAGTCATCTTCTCATCGACCAGCAGACTCTTGGACGATCCATCCATAGAGAAGGCTTTGATGAAGAGCTTTTTAATGTTGGCCTCGCGCATGCGTTCCAACGCTAACTTAATTTTATCAGCTTTGAGTTGGAAACTTGCATCCTGGTGAGATAAAAAAAATGTTAGTGTGTTATACTTACTATTTGCCTATACAATTTGCGTAACAAAAGAGGATAGAGTTTACCTTCTGTGTTTGGTGGAGATTCAGCTTTAATGTTTTACACTTCGTGCTGGTGCTACTGGACGCTGAAGATTCGCTGGACAACATGGATACCTGATAAGACGAAAAAAATACTGGTCATTAATAAATCGTTAGTTATAACGGATCTTACACAAAGCATATTCTGAAGTTTGTGTGGGTGACGTATTAAATTTAAAACCATTATTATATGGGCATGTCCCTATGTCCCAATATGAACACGTCTGAAGTAAGGATATTTTAGAAGCACAGTACAAAGTACTGTCTTATTAATCAGCAATAATGATAACAGGGTCTTACAGTGTCGCTGAATGCGGAGTCATTGTCGGGAGAGTCAGTGCGAGCGATACTCGATGCACCGTCGGAGCACTCTTTATCTTGTCTCTGGGAGCCCTCCGCTGCGCTATTCGCTCTGGACTTGGATGACGAAGATAGTGCTGTAACCAAACCCATAAAAAAACAATGTAAGCTTTTACAATAAGACCAACATCTCGGTGTCACAAGTTTGGTTCAATAACTCAGTGAAAGCAGTTCTTGTATTACCTGAAGATACTCTGGATATCTCTTCATCGTACTCGGAGTCTAAAGCGCACAGTTCTCCTAGGATGGCATCCAGATCTGCATCCTGCGTCTCCTCTAGGTTGGCCATAGAGAACCGGTACGTGTCTATG
>NWSH02000323.1:15981301-15991581 GCA_002382865.2 Heliothis virescens | reverse complement strand
TTTAGACTACCTACGTTATTTCTAGGCGTAACACGGAAATGATGTGATGTTATGCCTACGTCAGATTATACCACTACTCAGTATCACTTATCCTTCGTTTGTCGTGGTCACCTTGACCGAATATAATCATTCAAATGGTTATTATTGCTGCTTTGCCATTACGCGGGAAACTTAGCTGCCTACTGCATTTATTAGTTCTATTAAACAAGAATTGTTACGTACACATTTAGCTATCTTTAGTATACTTGTATGTATGTACGTTTAGTTTAAAGTAAAAAACGGAAAATTGAAATCGTAATCAAATAAGTTTTTTTTTGTACATCTGAGGCACCATTGCTTCACTCTTTCTTACCGCTATAGATCTATGATAAAATATTGCGATGAAAGACACAAATTACCTTGAACCATTCAATTCACGCCTTTGTCGATGAGCCACGGTCCGGTCCGGCTCCGGAAAGTCCTCGATACGCGAGCTGACCGGTAAAAGTTTTAAAGTGAACAAACAATACAATCCAATTCCTTCAATGCTGCACTTAGCTCCGGCGGCCTGCACAATAATACGTTTAACAATAAACGCGCTTCGTTCCGCAATTCGTTTCGCTCACAATCGCTCGCGAGCAAACCGTCCAAAGTGCGAGCCACATAATAAATGATATTGCAGTATAACATGCGTACTGGCTGACCACTACTAAATGAATGAATACTCTATGAGGTCGTGTGAGTGACGCTACCATCATCATTATACTAAAAACGCGTGTTACGTCATTTTTATCAAGCGCAAACACGCTCAAGGGAAAAGTGAAAAATAGTTCGCAGAACAAGTTCTTGGTCACATCGCTTATCAGTTGTCATTCTTCAACAATAACGCTGGCTCGTTGTTCTAATTAGTACTATACTGTAACGGAAGGGTTACATTCTGCACATAAGTTATCAGGTCACTGCTACATTTAAAACAAATTTAATGAATGATGTTCACATTACTCATTGAGGATTGTTCCGTCATTAATAAAATAACTAAGTATATCGTCGGAAACACTTTTCATAGATCCTAACAATGAGGTTAGAATGCATATTTTAAGAATTTTACATATTTTATTAATAGAAGTGCTAAAATGTCTGCCTACGATCTCACGTTGTTTACATCAGCCGCTCCGAGTCGATGACTGTTCCATCGACGAAGCTGGTTCATAGCATGAATCATATCGCATCGAAATTATTGTTTGTACAACCGGATTAGTTTATCTTCACATAAACAGACTGGTAAAAATATCCATACATCCACAGCTATGTTTCTGTCGTACTAAACTAACTATAATGATTGACAAACATGACAAAATCAAAGTGTTGACACTCATTAAATACTATCATATTGCTCTGCTACGTACAGTCGACAGCAAGTCAGTGTACACAAAGCTGCGATCGATTTTCAACTTTATCACAATACTGGAAGGTTAATTCGATTGGTAAAATTTTACAGATTTGACAAATTTTGGGTACACTGACTTGCTGTCGACTGTACGTCTGTCTATCAGTTCCTGACATAAACTCACTACAAAAGGATTTTCAAGCCATTTTCCCAATAGATGGCATAATTTGTGATGCAGCTTTTAGTAACGTTACAATTTAGGAGTAGGTCAGGTAACAAAAATCTAGCCAGGTTATTTTAACTAAGTGATAAAATAAATAACTTTGAAGACACACAAAGATAATATCATCAAACCGAATGAAGCAATGAAATAAATTATTAAAGGTAGGTAAGTATTTATTCACAAACAAAATGATTTGAACGTGTACGCCCATACGCAGCTTCCTGATGACTGCACCAAAGCGGATAAAGTTATTTACAGAATAAATAAAAATGTTATTTAAAAACAAAAACCTGCTGCATGAAAAAAACTCAATTAACGAACTGAAAAGGTAGAAACAGATTCATTTTTTTAAAAGGGGACCTCTGAGTCAGATAAACCAATGTGCCGTACTTACTATGATAAAAATCTAAATAATACCAAGGAACAAGTGTTACCAACTTAGAAGAATACCCCTTACCCCTTTGGGAGATGGCTGACTGTTTGAGGAAACACTCCCCGAACTGGGATATTTACCGCCAGTTTCGTAGGTTCTAGATAGTAATCCGACTAATCTTGCAACAGAAAAGTTGACAAAATTAAAGACATTTACGGCACTATCTGTCATCTCCGGGAAACTGGCAAACTTCCAAAAATATTACCTTAACTTACAAAATCACACATGTGTCTGTATGCTATGCCTCGGGCTTAAAACATTAATAAAGGCATACGTATCGGTTTGAAATATTGCCAATTAAAAATAAATGTCTGTTCCAGCAAATTCGAATATAACACTTTAATTTGGCAATATTGAGTTCTGAGTCTGATAAATAAATTCCGATTCGGCAAATATATTTGAATAGTTCAAGCTCAGTGAACGAGTTAATTCGTATTCATTTAAAATCCAATATTTCCGTCTGCGCTTATCTTGTTTCCTATAAACGATCGCTAACACCAGACTAAAGTATTTCAAAAATATGATACACCGGAGTTTGTGTTTTCGGGAAATTGCTGTCAGCCATTCAGGTAGGTACCTAACTTGTGGGGTAACTATTGTTTGTAAAGTAAGATCAATTAAACATTTTAACCAGACGAACAAGTCTGATGTGTGGTTTGAACGTTTACCACCTGTATATCTGTATGTTCTATTATAATAGTTAGTAGCGGGGACTAACAATAACAACTCTATAAATAAGGAACATCAATGGGAAAATACGATCTTTTCTCAGAATATCTGTTTTGCATTTCTAGGCTAAACTTCAGATACACGCTGAATGAATATTTTTATCTTATTCTGTCAAAGAGCTTACCGGCAGAAAACTCTCTTTGAATACACCGGACCATTCGTAAGTTTACTACATTTTTATTTTTATCTGCGTTTGAAAAGATTTTTAACATTTTATTTTAATGTTTAGTTAAGGTAGAAGAAGACCGCTTTCATTTGACTTTGATAAAAGCGACGTTGTAAATGAAACGACACGATAACTTTTCATCATCGTTGAGGTCGCCTCTCTGTCCTTTATGCTACCGTGATGAATAAAATAGATAATAATGTTTAGTAGAGAAGACATTTGCGAAATGAAGTCAGATGAAGCAGGGAAGGTGAGGGCATGCTAAACCTGCTAAAGGATCAGGTCAAGAGGATAAGAACGATTTTAGTAGACATTTATTGTGACTATAGAGAAAGTGGGAACACAAAAAGTCTTGTGTGGTAGTCTCAGATCAATGAAAGACAACATTAATGTTAGGTGGTAGTAGCAGTGTGAAGCACCGCCATTTGTTTCTTACTCATAATATTAAAATAGCAAAGAAGGTCACAATTAAATAGAAAACCACATGCAACTTAAGTACCTACGTAGTGCATATATAATACTTAGGATTACTCAGGTTGCCCACCCAATGCCACTAAGCATAAATACGAGTAAATGGTTTATAATTTGAGTCCCATACTCGTAGCTTTATTGATTGCAACGGCTGCGAAATTGTAATCGCGAGCTATTTATTGTTATTGTAAATTAATATTAAGTTCATTTTCTGCTGATATGGGTGTGTTAATGTGCATTAACATGGCAGTCACGAAGTGTGTTATAGCAGTAGGCTTGGTGGCCAATGTCAAAATAAAACCTACGTCATCAATTTCCTATAAGGTATCCGATACTAAAATATTATACCTATTGTATGGCTGTAGATGTTCGATAGACGTCTACAGCAATGACCTCTTCAATAATTCAAGATATTACTAAGGCAGCGGATCAGCAAATCTGACGTTCGCGAGACGGCGGCAGACGGAACGTTTCCTGTCCAAACTGTTTTAACTTCGTATCTAAGTCAGTTCTCGTTTGTGTTCATAGCCTGTTCAAATTGCATTACCATAGTGAAGACTTCGCTCCAGTTGCTCCTTTGAGATATTATTTTTGACTCAATACGGTGAGGGAGGCCATGGCTGACCAGTATTTGAATGTAAAGTCTGACCGTTCTTTGGTGCAGTTGACAGTTGCCAGTCAGTCCAAATCAGTCAGTTATCCGTTAAAAAATTACANAAACTTGTCTATTATTTCTGATTACTGTAATGTTATAGTGCCACCGGATCTATTGTACAGACAACAGCACATCAAGTTACCACAATCTGTCAAATTTCTGCACTCGATTTTCAACCTTATCACAATGGAGGTAGGTTAACGTTTGATTGGTAAAATTTGACAGATTCGTATACGTTGACCTGCTGTTGTCTGTACAATAGATCCGATGGCAATATAAAATTACAGTAATCAGAAATAGTTGCCAGTGCAAAAAGCGTAAATATCAACTATCAATGGCGTCACCGCTCACGACTGCATACATAAGACATTTGTGAGGTTTAAATATAAAAAATGTGCTGAAACCGTAAAATAGCCACACGGACGGTTTAGCCGTAAACTGCGAAAATGTAAACAAGAAATAGCGCGCATGGCTGCATACCCACTTTGTTATGCGCTCGCGCAATTTCATTTTAGAGCTTCCAAAATAGTTTAGTGTCGTAGTTTCCGCACCATACAGGCAAGTGTGAGCAGAAATCTTTATTATTGTAAAAGCAAAAGTGAAAAACGGCTGTCGCTATAGAGAAAATATTTTTTAGGATAACTGAAAAAAAAATAATTTCTGTACAAGGACAGGCTTGTGTCCAGTAGTGGGATCTAGAAGGCTGACTTTCAATATTATCAGAACTACATGTTTGCATAGTACAATTAATTGCATCTGAGACACAATCTAAGATCAAATTTACAAGAAAAATGAAACCATTGGCGAGCTTGGTACGTAAGATCTCAGGTAAACATAAGAGGTTCATGACGCGTACTTGCGCCGCTCGCCGTGCCCAAATATAGAGCAAATTCCAGCTTGTTGAGGCGACTATTAACATCACCCCGCCCCCCTCCGTGCGTGCTTGCGGAGCCGAGCGCGCATCAAACGCTGCGGCGCCTCTGGGCCGTCAGCACACGGACTTTGCCCCGACATTCTTCCAGCCATGTCCAGACATGCAGTTTATTGTCACAAGACTGGCTATACCCACTAAGGACACCTAATACATTCGACAGACACAAGTAAAAAAAAAACAGATTTGTCGGAACATTGCGTCAGTATTGCGCGATAACAGCGCGCAGAGTTATTGACTTCACACACATATAATGTTTGACTAAATAAAGGCGTTCTTGTAAGTCTTTACTATCAGAACGTTTTAAATGAATGCAACAAGCTGGTTAGACATTAATGCTGTTAAACAATGGACTCGTGTTCGTATTACATAGGCGAACATTTGTGCGAAAGCTTTTAAATGCGTTTGCGCCCCAGACGCATGACGCTGCATATTTTAGACACATGAGAAATGCCTCCGCCCTTAATGTATGCAGCTCGTACGCATGTTACAACACCCACTCGGACGTGGAACATTGTTATTGCGGAAACTATGTCTGGAAAGGGCTTAAAAGTTTGTGGAGTTTGAAAAGTAAGCCCCCAACTAAAGTCAACCAACATAAATCCCCAACAATCCATACACGAACAAGTAAAATATTCCCCACGCCATTTATTTCCACTAAGCTACTTCACCATACATAGCAATTTTATAACCTGAATGAATACGTTATCATCGATGATTTCAGGAAAATAAGAGGAGACATTCCATGTCCTAGGTATTATTGCAATATTTCTGGAGCAAACTTTTCAACGAGAAGGTGACAAGTTCCACTAAGTTTCGAGTGCTGAACAACGGGGGATTTCATATCCCGGGGAGAGTGGGGTCTTAATTAAAATGAATTCCTCTGAGGAGCGAGTAGCGGGGTAACGAGCCATTTGTGGCTATTAGCAAAGAACAATTGGAACGAACACGCGAGTGCAAGCAAGTTTACTGAACATCAGGAAGCTATTTATTAACATTTAAGAAAGAAATGCATTGTTTAAACATTGAACGACAGCGTTTTCATAATATTGTATGAAATATTCGTTTATATATCGCTTTCAGTGTGTGCACATTAGTGTAGCTATTTTGATGACACGTTCGGATATTAGGTGGTTCCGTAGTTATTTCCTGTGCCGTTTCAGACAATCTCTATAGCAGCATGTTTATTTCCGTATGCGGTTCCTGAGCTGTTGTCAATTAGTGGCGACACCGGCGTGATCTCGGGTTTGCTTTGTTTACTGTTCTCTGTTCATCCGAAGGTAAGAGCCGGCTGTTGATGCTACTAATCCGTTTGCAATGCGCTCAATAATGAACTAAGTAGTGTAGTAATTGTATTAGAGCGGTGGGTACTGTACGTTCAGACTTTGCCTGCAAAAGGAAACTACGAAAGATCCTAGGTAATGATCCTTACTAATATTATAAAATATAAATGTGAAAGTAACTCTGTTTGTAGCGTTAAAACTGTTGCATACGTTGTTTTTTTTCCGCATGCGGGTGGTAGAGAGAAGTTCCCTCGGGACGCGGTCGAATCGCGGGGAACAGCTACTGACAGATAATTTATTTCTACAATGGTTTGTTTAATTCCATATCTAAAATGGTCAACTTCAGTTAGATTCTGTAGTAGAATTCGAAAAAGCTCATAATTGAGACTACTTCGTAGATGGCAATTGCAATCCTTAATATTTCTTCAGAAGAATTGAAGGTACGTGACGGAAATTCCTCTTGAAAATCATTAAATACTATTCGAAATATTTCGTTCGCAGCTCACATATTCTCTGAATTGTTCAGCAGCTCGAATAAAAGTTCGACTTTTGCCAAAATTTTGCAATCAAAAATGAGTGTTCCTTTAATTTGTATTTTATTTTTGCCATCGTCCAGGCGGTGTCAGTTTCCAGTTCATTACAATAAAAACAATTAATATTTACCTACCTATCTATACTAATATTATGAAGCTGAAGAGTTCGTTTGTTTGTTTGAACGCGCTAATCTTAGGAACTACTGGTCTGATTTGAAAAATTCTTTCGGTGTTAGATAGCGCATTTATCGACGAAGGCTATAGGCTACTTTTTATCCGGGTGTGCTGAGTAGTTCCCACGGGACGCGGGTGAAACCGCTGGCAGAAGCCAGTATAAAATATACATTTATGACGATGATAAATTGAACGTTTTCCGTTGATATAACCTAGATCAGGTTAACTTGATTGATTAGAACGAACGCAAATTACTGTCAGGAGACTGTGGCCTGTGGCTCTAACTATATGTATTAGGAAACTAGTTTCAGGTCGCGGCTCCGCTTGCGTGGTGTTTTGTTTTTAGACGTGGCCTGTATTTAAGTAGACGTGAGCCTGGTGTCTACGCTGCAGCGGGTTGTTCGAAAGAGTTACCGCGGCCCTGGCACACAAAGGGCTGCCGAAGGAACACGGTGGGTTCTAGTCAGTAAAAGTCTGACACTCCCTCCCGCTGTGGGTGACAGCGGCAGGTCATAGTACTGATGATATCCCATCGATAAAAAAAAAACAAAAAAATCCCTAGTGTCTAAGCTTAATTTATTGTAGAGTTTCAACGCGTTCAGTTGATTTTGAAATCCATCCAACGTATTTTATTGAATTATGTCTATGTGTATTCTGTCTGTATTGATAAATTAATATTTTCAATGAATGTTTGCTAGAAAATATTTGTAATACAGAGCAAACAGATATATTGATGACCACCGTTGCGGTAAACACAAATTCATATACTTACCTAAAAGCGTTGAAATTCGGCCGTATATTTTTAATATTTACACTGTAAATTAAGCTTGAAATTCATCCACATTAGCGATACAGTACGAAATCATTAATTATGTTGTTGCAAGTAATTAAATTAATTTTCGAAACTATAGAGCAGGATTAGATAAAGGATTGTCAAAAAACAGGTATTTACGCCTCCTAGCAAAGATACTGGTACTTATTACGCCTTCTAAGTAAAGTTAAATGTTTAAAAAGTAGACTGACCATGTAGCAACCGTAGGTATACAAATGTGTTTTATGATAATAATTGTACACTACCTATACAGTATCATAAGTGAGTAGTGCATGCCATGTGGCTGGCTGGCGCGGCTGGCGCGGCGGGGAGGTATCGATCGGGCCCCACTGCACCACCTGCCACTGCAACTTGGAAAATTCGCTTTTCTCATCGCACTCGGACAATACCGACATTGTCCACGTACTCGACACCAATACTCGATCCATTTCTTGGATTACCACGCAATTTACAGCGACGACCGCCCCGCCAATAATTTTTTCCATTTCTTCAGCTACTGCCTCGGTAGAGGGTTTTATTTATTTTTTATTTTATTTCATCCTATCACAACCAACTGGAAGCTCGTACATTTTTTACCGCCTTTTTTAAAAAGAGGAAGGTAGGTAAGCCTTCTTATATTCTTTATAGTTTGAACAGCTTTTTATTTACGAAATAAGTTTGTGGTAGTGTCTTTTCCTAAGCTTCTTTAGCATTTTTTACAGTATTTTAAGCTTTTCTTTGTTGAATATTGTAAAAATAATTTCTGAAAAGCACTCTGAGGCAAGTAGTTTTTAAGTCTTCCGTATTGAGTTTCGCAGTCGTCCGCTTTGCTACTTATTTATTCAATTTTACTTAAAAACATGTTCATGGTGTTACAGTACAAGCTGCAAGAGTTCCAAAGAAACGAGTTATATTCTGCGTAGGCGACACTGCGGGTGACACGCTCTCGCTGCCGACATCAACGGAACTGCATCGCGATTGCTATCTCCTACAAACACGTTACTTGGCAGCCTTTTGATTTACCCTACAGCATCAACTTTTCCACTCAGCGCCAACGCAAATTCGCACTGAAATAATTATTTACGCGGATTTCATGAAAGGAAATGTGCCACATTCCGGGAGTTAAAGGTAAAAATACCTAGGACAAGCGCCGCGGTGCCAAGCGTTACATGCCACAACCATTCGCCATTCAATAGGCATGCCATATGTGTACATATGTACCTTATAGGTATGCACCATTATACATCTCGCATGCATCAACCTGGAGTATTAATCATGCAGGGCTGCGAACACGTATTTACGTTAGGTATGTGTATTTGAACTGCAATTACGTGAAACACTCAATGTGTATTAACGATCGAACGGCTGCATAGCTGATAGTGTTAAATGTCTTACTATATGTACTTCATGCATTAGTGGGTGTTTGCATGCTTGCTGGCTAAGACAGAAATCAATGATTTTATCAATATGTCGTTAATATACATTTCTTTATTAATTATATGGGTAAAATTATGATGTCGGACTAAAATAGTTTCAAAATAATCATAATGATTTATTTCTGTAAGCATGTCAACAAGAAACATCCTGTTATGTACATTTATTCCGTGTTATTGTAAAATTGATACGATTCTTTGATGCCACCTAGTATCACCCATCACCGTCCATCCTTGTTCTTATCGCCATTTTATTTAGAGTCAGCTCGGCATGTTTTCTTCTTCCGTAGTCTTCTATATACCGCCACATGTAACATTATTTCTACTCATATCAATTCTCACAGTAATCCCCTTCTTCTACATCCACGTTCAATGTTCATGCTCGAATCTTTCCTTAGAACATGTTCCTCATTCCTCAGCATCACATGCCCATACCACATGAGTAGAAAAACGGAACAGAGACTAAGCTTCAAACAACCGCGCAAATCGATTGCACTACTACAAGTACGCGGGGCATGTGTGTGTGACCACTGGCCGCTTGTCGCGTACGCAGCGATTCTGGGAAAAGACTGGTTTGCGCTTGCACAGCCAGTTGACAATCTCAGGGCCGGTGCGACGCACGTTATCTGTTTTTTTAGTTGCAAGTTTGAATATTTTAATATTAAACGTAATATTTTGTTAAAAATGGTGGTTTATTGTACTGTGTGTATGAATAACACTAGAAAAACTAAAAATATATCATACTTCAACTATCCCAAGGAGTACGATAGGTGAGTAAATATTTTGATTATTACTTTTTCAAGTACCCACTTGCGTTTATTTTATTAGGTCCTTTTTTAACAAGAAGAGAATTGTACACGGTTTGTTTTTACCTTTCATTATTATGACAAGTTTAGCATTTGTAAGTATGTATGTATTGTGTGTACATACCTACCTACTACAACCCAACCCACCCAGGTTGGGTTAAGTTTAAGCATTATAAGTAAAGATTTGAACTTATTCCCGACGTCTGATTAAGCTGAATTGTTTATACCTGCGTCTTTTAACCGACTTCAAAAAAAGGAGGAGGTTC
>NWSH02000323.1:15949162-15981276 GCA_002382865.2 Heliothis virescens | reverse complement strand
AAGGAGAGAGGTTCAATCCGACTGCTTTTATGTTTGTTGCGTTATAACTTTTTAATAAAACTATTTAACAAATGTTTTTGTTTTTAATTTGTCTTAACCTATTGCGACAACCCTACCAAAATAGGTAACAATTTCACTAGTTCTTAAGAAGCTTAGTCTCTGTTCCGTTTTTCTACTCATGTGCCCATACCATGTAATACACGTAAGGCTCATGTCCACATAGTGGCTGGGGACCAGGCTAAGCTTAGACTCACGTAGATGACGGTGCTGAGGGGGAGAGGAAATTGTCTTGTGTAGATTCGGAGGAACCGTATGCCTTTATAACGAATCCAGGTTTTCTGACAGGACGGCTAGGCAACTTACAAGGCCGCAGCGGATTCATTGGCTGGGCGAGCAGGCGTGGAGTTGGTTAGAGGGCTGATGATATAGATGAGAACTTCAAGGATAGGGAGGCTACTACCGCGCGGATTGGGTGGTATGGGAGTCCTGGGTGTTTGGTCAGCGAGTGGCGGACATCTTTTGTTGACGTTACAGAGTTGTGATGATGTCATGTAGCTGGTGGTGGCAGTGGTGTTGTCCATTAGGAGCCAGAAGTGAAACCGCGGTTGAACATTCACACAGTTGAACGAGCCTACATCTTATTTGAACAGCAATAAAAAAGGTACAAGGAACGAGTTGAAACTAAACATACTAAAAACAGTTCTAGAACTCAGCCAATTTTTCCTTAAAACCATTTAACATTAAAGTCTGCCGTCCATTCCATAAGTAAGTGCAAATGGTCTGCTTAAAGTCCAGATAGATGCATCCGCAGGCTGACTTCCAAACAGGGCAGTTTTATGGACCCGGACCTCTTAAGCTGGTTCTCACGGCTTGGCAAATGCGTTTGGCATGCCAGCCAACGTTTGTGCAGTGGCAAGCAAGCGTTTTGCTAGTTTTATTTGGGAAAAAACAAACCCCGGTGATTTTGTTTGCATTGGAATTTTGTGGGCTTAAATCGATTCGGTCGATCGCCGGGTTTTTGACGCCGATAATGAAGGTTGGAGGGTGGGTTTTGAGAATAAAGAGATTGAACAATTGACTTGCGCGTTGGGTCTGCGTGGATTGTTTTATCCTGAAAGTACGTAATTCATCTTAATAAAGATTTTTTTTTTCAATTTTAAAAGGTTAACTTGTCGATATGTTACATGTTTTTTTTTTTATAACCGAGCCGTTTTCCAATTCAGCCTGAAAATGAATTAAAGCACTTTTTAATGCAGAAACTCACATTTTGTAGCGAATTTCCAACGAAATGCCATAAAAAATATGATATTACCTCAAAGTGAAGTGGTCCGAAATTCGACATCGAAAATTATATCCCGGAGAATTGGTAAGCGTGAGGGAATACGAAGGTTTCGTTCCGCATGCCTCACTGACAGCCATCGTATCATTCGCATAACCCCTATTTAAGTTGCTAACAAGTGCCCATTTGATATACGAAAACGTCGAGTAATTTGTCGCCGGGTGCCGCCGACTGGGAAGGGTTGGTGTCCAGGGAATTAAGCTTTAATGATGTTTATAGTATATATATGCACTCACTCTCTCTCGCGGACTAGATTCTCATATTCGCGAATATATATCATATGTGAATTTCCATGAAATCTCCCACTTTGAAGGCTTAATACATTTATATTTTAGCAACTTATGCAAAACGTAATTTAGGTAATTCAAGGCATTCCGTCGAGAGTTATCGAGGAGAAAGATGCTAGAAAAGCAAATGTTTTGAAGTACCCGATTATCAATTAAGAACTAACCTAAACAATCGAAAACAATCGAAATCGAAACCATGCGCAAATAATTCGTCGACAATAGTAAAACTAAGTAGACAAATCGAACGGATACACATATCGTCGCCCAGGCAAGTGAAAACCACGTAAGTGCTTATATAACAAAATTTTCAGGAGGAAGAAAAAACTGTCTTCTGAAAAAATTATAGTGGGAGGGGAGTATTTAACCGGTTTTGTTTTTTTTTAATTTTGCACTCTTTAGGTCGTATTCACAATGTTTCTATAATCGTGTGCTAAATAAGTTTGACGTAACTTACAGGTTTTCATCACAACTTAATATTTTTTCAAAGATTAAATGTAAGGTTTTTTCGCAAATTTAAAACAATGTACAGTTTTGGGAAATCAGTTTGGGTATTTTCCTTGCCTGTTAAAAAACAATATATTACGAAAGGGAACAATAAGAACACCATAAAATTTTAATTTAAAGGCGTTATAAAGAAAAAACTTCTTCCAAAAGTATTCATTACCAATGAAAACTCTGTAAAGGTTCATCCAGATTATCATAATTGGTATGATGCAGTGAAAAACCTATCACACAGTTTTCAAGCTTTTCATATGTATAATACAATCGAGTACGAGGGTTAGCAATAAATTTTTGATAACAATATAATACGTTAGAAATAGTAGTCAATTCTTTATAAAACTTATTAAAATCAATAAAGAGATTTTCGATGCATTTTGACACTTTACAACAATGGGCATTTGTTATCACACTTTTCTTTCAAGTTTTTAATCCTGAACAACGCTAGTATCAACGCGCACTGGCGAGTTTCTCAGACGAAAATTGGCGGATCCTATTTTTGATACAAGGTTCTCATAGCACGTCATAGAAGGCGCTACGGAGTATCTGATTCGAAAGTTGCTAAGTAATCTGTGGCTTAACCGTGTTACCAATCCAAAGAAAAAATAAAAAAAAAATTGAGAAATGAGACATCCGAGGTTTCAACTGCTGGCGACGATATGTCAAACTTCGACCCAATTTTGTTGCCCAAAAAAAAAACGAAGCTTATTCAAATAAACCCGAAATTTATTAAAAGCTCTGTTGTATCGCTAAACAAAGCCCCTGGGATGTTTGGGGGAAAACAAAAAAATTTTAATTTTTTTTTGCACCCCGTTTCAGCTTCGCTAAAAATAAGGTACCTACTCATCCACCGTTGCATGTTAAAATTGGAAATTGGTAGGCTAGACAAGCGCTCCAACATTACATTAATTCAAGTTATTTTAATGAAGCAAAAGTGTTGTTTTAATGCTAAAATATTTGTGTCATTGCTCGACGAGATCAAGCTTTCAATTAAAATAAATCTATACGTGTGAACGAGTATATTTCAATTTGCAGTCATTGATATCGAATTAGTTATTTAGTGAACGTTTGGTGTCAGCTTTCGCTGCACTGACGGTTAATAGATGGTAGGTTAAACTATGGATGTTACAGAAAGATTGACGTATCTATGGTTTTGGTTAATACTTTAATTTAGTTATAAACTTAAGTTTAGTCAATTGGCCAAGTTAGATCTTTTTAGGGTTCGCTTGTCCGTCATCCGTCCGTCCTGTAATACAAGACTGTAACTCAAGAATCGTGATAGCTAGATTATAGATGATATATTTTTGTTGCAGTTACAGTTGACAACAAATAAAGACTAGTGTAAAATACACATTGCTCTCTCCACAAAATAAATGTGTTTTTTTTACAGATATGGTAACATCCTCTGTGCGTGATCCGACTCGCACTTTTTATAAAACGAAAAAACTCTATAAATAGAAAAGTTTTATTTAATTTAAAATTATATTGTAAATACACAAGCTGCGTAATAAGAAATAAACGATGAACTACAAGTTAATCAATTTAGAATATAGCATTCCAGAGGGGAGTGATCAGGGATCAGGCGTAAATTCAATTGTGCATTCGGATCCCTTGTCAAGCAACAATTATCAGTGTCATTCCTAGAAACAAGCAATATTTCATTGTACCTAACAAAATGAGGACGCTCTAATTCCTTATTATGAAATTGTTAATTTGTATTTTTTTTTACTGGCAATACGACCCCGCAATTTTTGGAAAGAAGAATAGAGGGTATTTTTTTGTATTCTTATTTAAAACTGGTGGTTATAATAAAAAAAGTATTTTTTTTAAATGCAATCGTTGAGTGTAAATACTGATGAGTTTTAAAGTTGGTGAGGGTTCTAGTTTGCACATGATTATTTATGACCGGTCTAGGCTGTGACAATATAAATGTTTTCGCGGACATTTGGCTATTTCCAAACAGGCTCCAAAAAAATCTATTTAAACATACCCCTTCTTAGCAGTCTCCCTAAGTAGACAAAAGATAGTTTCATTTTGATATTATTGCAAAATATCCTACAATAAAAATATAAAAATGCGAAAAGCTTGTGAGAATATGTATTGATTGTTTGTTACTACTTTTTACGCAAATACTACTGGACGGATTTTGAACGAAATTAGGCAGTAATATTAGCTTTTATTTTATATCAGAATAATAGATACTACTACTCTTTTATAACGGGTACGGTAAGAGTTCCCATCGGGTAGGCGAATGAAACCGCTGGCAGAAGCTTAGTGTTTTTATAAATCATTTTTCCCAAAATTCTTTATTCATTCCAAAATAATTCAAAACAAGATCCTACTACACAAGCCTTTATACTACCAAAACTTATCACTAGAAGCTTAAAGCATTAGTCCCGTTTAATCCTCGCTATTATTACTCAATCAGCCGAGCGTTTTTTAGGGTTAGAGGCGGCATGATCGCCGACTGACTGTATCAAATGTCACAAGAGATATGGGGACTGGTCGATTAGAAACCGCCGTGGAAAGGCGATGATAAAAGTGGTTTGAATGCGAATTTCGATGTTTTTGGCGAACGACAAATGGAGTGTAGTACCTTTGCTTTTTTAAGGCAAACTTTTTTGTAGGCATCTGTTGTATTTCTTTTTTTCTTTTTTACTAAGCTTTTGTATTGTGAATTAAACTTTGAATTTATGCAAAATGTCTGAATAATCCATCTGATGGCAATGTTAATAATAGAAACTTTAGCTAAAATTTTATTTCTGGCACGATGGTTAGGGTAACCTTACTTAATATTAATGGAATGCAAAGAAATATATGAATATGATTAAATAATTCTTTTTAGTAACATATATGTACTTAGTAGCAAAAATTTGTCAATTAGCTACACTATATATAAACAAATACAAATCAACTTTCTTCATATTCAAATAATCGTTAAACAAATTGCGCAGCATTTAGTCGCGAGTGTACCGTTCGTTGCGACCGGGATTAGCGTTTGTGACTTAGACTTGCAATTATAGGGGAGTTTCCGAGGTAGACAGACTCTTCGTGTACATTACAAATTATTTTCAATAATTATCAATTTACTTATTTGCATTTTTCTATTGAATTTTTATTTTCAAAAATATTGTGGGTAGTTTTTTTTTTTTCTCTTTTTTTCTTTGAAAGTGTTAGAATGGCCAAACAGCGTAATTTTTTGAGTCGTGAGTCCGCAGAATTTCGGTCGCAGAAATCGTTACAAAAAACAAAAAAGACAACTTCATTTTGCGTTTGGCCGTGTTAAATCAAATAGATTTTGTAATGAAACCGAATGTAGGCAGATTTCTGCGACCGAAATTCTACTACTCCAACTCACAAAATTCAACGAGCTCATTTGGCCTAGCTTACTGTATAAGGTCATACCTATCAATATAATTAAACTTAGAAAAAGAAAAAACTATAGGTATGACAATACTTATTTTACAAAAACTATTATTTGAATGATTTTTAAAACTAATAGTGCGAAATTAAAATCAAACTAGAAGATTTTTTTTCTATTTGTTTATATTTGTCAAGGTAAAGTAAAAGATTTATTTAAACATTGGTTTAATATTCGTGGTTGAAAAATTGAAAATATGTTAGTTTAACCTTTTATTTTAATTTACAAAAGCATAATCATTAAAAATTAAATGCACTTCGCCTTCACCTCAAAGGTAATCACAGAACGCGAAAGATCCTTAAATTACTCGGTCAAAAATTATTTCTCCTAATACCTAAGAAATTAAAGGTCTACATTTAATTAACATGTCAGTTTTCAGGCAATTCTGAGAATCATTACAAACTCATTCTGATTTCTATAGCCTTCATATGGCAATATCACGATATTATTGGCTCTATTTATTTTTAACATAACGTTCTTAGAAAACGTATAAGAATCATTATTTGTTATCTTTACTCATATGTAAAGAGAAAAGATTGTTTGTTTGTTTGTAACGAAATTAACTCGATCTTCTAAACGATTTGAAATAATTTTTTCGCCGTTAGGAGCTGCGTTCTTATGCGCTGAACATGCTATTTTTATCCGGGTACAGGAAAAGTTTCTCCGGAACGCGGGTGAAACCGCGTAGAACGGCAAGTAATATAATTGACAATAAATTGATTAAGATTATTTGTTATATTATCAGCTTTTTCAGACGCACAGAAGCGTTGATGGGAAAGTTTTAGACACTTCCTCGTGAATGCCGCAAGACACTTAAAGTGTGCCTAAGATCCATAGCATATTTATGGGTTTCATAACTTGTCGATTGTAAGAATTTGTCTTAAAATCAAACCGGTGAAATATTTAAAAATACATTTTTCATTTTTTCAAATAATTAAATAATCTTATTTGGACTGAATTTTAGGACATCATACGCAATATAACCTGCTTATTGAGAATACTAAATTAAATATAAAATACGTTTGATTATTAAATAAACATCGGTTCTTCGTAACAAAATGTTTTTAACTTGCATTTTTTGGGGCTATCTTATGTAATTTTGACATCTCGAAAATTGCTGCTTTTCGAACCTACTTTAGATAAATGCTTTTTCTTTTGATTTTATGTTTAATATAAAAATAGAAACAAAAGTAAGTATTTCAATTTAAACACAAAACGTCCTCACATTTTAGAAAGTATGTCACGTAATTGGTACTAATTGTACTGAATTCAATATTAAACACTTAAGGAACGATTTCAAAGGGACTTACTACGTAGAGTGACGTCATAACTGTCACTAAGGACGCCAAATTAATCAACTACTCTTAAAAAATTATTTAAGTCACACTAGTACTACGAAGAGTTGGGCAAAAAATCTATATAAACAAGAAATGATACAGAGTACATGATACAAGATATCTGCGGAAAAATTAAATCGCTTAGCGAAATAACAAAAAATATAATTAAAAAATAAATTAATCCATCTTTGGCCAAGATGAACGCAGCTTAATTCGCGTGGGCATGTCACAGTTAAATCTTGAAATCAGTCTATATAAAAAAATGTCAGAAATTTGGGGAAGCTTAAGATCTGAACTTACGTTGGTGTCTTGGTGGACCCGATTACATCAAGATGCATCTCCAATATCCGACTCTGCAAAGAAAAATCTTGGTTCATTTTACTATCACAGGTTTTTGCATGCATCTTTTATAGTTTTAAGTAGCAAAGGCCATTGATGAAAACTTTAAACGATAGACTTATAAATACAATGCAGTTTTTTGTTTCTATCTTAAATACGTTTCAAAAAATTTGTATTTTTTGGTCGATTAAAATAAAAATCAAAATTATACGATTGTTTGTTAGAATTACAAATTTCAACTATCTTGCTGAAACTGCTATAAATAACGTGTATATTAGTAATAATTTTACATTATTCTTTATTATATCCACAATAAATGAACTTAAACTCTACTTTCAAAACTGAAACTTTTATGAGGGTTGTCACTGCGTATTTTGCAACCGAGCACCCCTAAGAGTGCGCAGGACGAGTATTATGTTTGAGACTATTTAAAATTATTTGAGACCAGGTTTACCTTAGATTAAAGTTTAATTGTTATTTCTTCAATGACCAAAGCTTAAAAATAATAAGTAAAAGTGTAATTTTTAAGTTTGATTTTTTTAATAAATAAAAAGTTGAATAAAATGCGCACTTTTGGGTGGCTCTACCTACCGTTCCGTGAAACATACCCTTACCTACGTTCGGAGTGTCAAAAGCAAATGTACACGCTACACGACAAACACAACTATAAAGAAAATTTACTGCGTCGCGTGGGATTAGACTCTCTCTACAAACGAGATTAAAAACGGGATCTAATAAACAACACATCCAGTTAAATTTACTTTGAAAAAATAAACTAGAATTCCCGCCGCGGGCATGTCAGCTGATTTGTAGGTCATTTGGACTAGCTTTTAAAATATCAGTTGCCAAAGGCAAAGGTTTTTATTTCAAATGATCTAAATAGATTAATTATGAAAGAATAAAAAATTAGACGCATGGCTCTAAGTTGTGGGTCTTACGGATAAGTGCCTGCAAGAAGTTTTTATAAATGGAAGCGTTTAATGTTTAGTCATTTTATCGTCCATTGCTGGGACACAGGCCTACTCTCACACGGAGAAAGGATTGAGCATGTAATCAGCACGCTTGCTCATGCGGTTAATATTTATTCCTCCGTTTTATAAAGTTTTTATGGAAGTTATCTACTATTATTGACCCCGAAACTTTCTAAGAGAAATGTTTAAACGAAGAAATCCATGGGCAAGTTAAACTATCCCTTGGTACTTCAACAGCTTTTCCTCAAAGTTAATAGTTTTTAGCAGTATAAAAATGTTGCTTCCTAACTTATGAATCTGGCGAATGTAAAATAATTAGAACCTTATGTAAAATATTAGAAGTAAACGTACAAACTAAAAAATAAAGACATATTTGTAAATGACTAACTTAGTACACCATTACGATAACAGGCGTGCTGGTTTGATTAAAAACTTGAGTAATGTTCTTCGTAACACTAAAACATCGTAACCGGCTAATTTGTTAATCTAACATCACGTGTTTGTTTATTTTCTTAAATAACTAGGGAGCCATGCCATTTGAACAATTGTTAGTCAACGACCATTTGGTTTTGAAAACATTAATATAGTCCCTTTGACTAATTTGATTTTTAACATTTCTGCAGTTTATTTAATGTCATCGCAAAGAGTCTTTCGGGTCAGTGCTTTAGTTATCATTGTCAAGAATTAACATCCGCTCAAAAGTTGGCTCTTTATAGTTTTTAAATACAGAAATTTTGTTTCTGGTTCTATGAACGTTTACTGAATTTTTACCATACGATGCTACTTACTAATCAGATTAGTTCGGAAACCGTCGTTTCATGTTTACAATTAAGGATAGCATCACAGACACTAAATCCACTGATTGTTCAAAGAATGTGACGAAAAGTTGTAGTTATAATTGTTTAAGACATGTAGAGTTTCTAGATTATTAAAATGGGTTCATAACAATTCTCTATATGAAATGGTCCTTAACAGTAGTAGGTACACTTTACTATAAAATAATCAGTTTATGACGAATGCATCCCTAAAGTTCCGATAAAAAACATAAAGTAAACACCATTCGTGATGGCCAAGACCACGGTAGATGATTGATTGCACTCCACAAATTAAAGAAGGACCAACAAAGCAAATTACTCTAATGATGTAAGTTGTACTTTTATTTGCTAAGTTTTGCTAGTAAACGATACAATTGTCAAACGATATTAGAACTTCGGGACTTAACAATTATTATAAATTTATCAGGCGAAGGTTGTAAAAGCACATAAAATTTAAGAATATTTCAAGAATCATTTATCAGTCGATTTTTAACAACTTACCATCCTTATGAAAATTGAAATTTGACATAAAATGTGTAACTCATGTCAAAATTCTAATCTATAATTCTGCAAATGAACAAAGAATGGATAGGTTATGGAATCCACCGTAGTAGACAATAAAATAATCTTATGAAATCGTAGTTGCATTATGCGAGTAAACTACGCTTACATGACCTACAACAGTGCCCAGTTTTATGACATCGTCAATAAACTAGTGATTTCGGGAAAAATAAACAAATTCATGCTCGACAGCAGCATTAATAACTTATGAATAGTATTGACCTCATATAATTCTCGATTAACTCGTATTCAATCGAATATGTTGGAATATTGCAGGAATTAATCGAAGTATACTACGAACAATGGTATTATTTAACTATTTTTAATTACATTCTACCTTCAACATTCAGTAACATCTGTTTGCCGAGACACTTTAAGCAGGATTAAAAATTAAATTTCATAGTGTTTTTATTAACAAAGCCTTATGAAATGGACAAAGCGTATGTATATTAAAGTGTCCACTACTAATCATTGCATTTTACATGTGAGTTCATATTTATGTTTTTTTTACTAAAATTAAAAATATTGATTGTTTTATTAGCTTTTTATTTATTTAAAGGTGGGCATTTTACTTCAATGAAGGGAAAGTATGAATATAAGGTTGTATCGTGAAAATATGACCACTACCGCCTGAGTGACATTTCTTCGCTCCCGTAACAACGCTCTTTAAATAATTAATACGCAGCCTGCCTCGGCTGTTTAATGGCGTGACTAAATAAGGGTGGGACGACCCTCCCCCGAACTACCCTCCGTGAAAACTTTTAATACTGAACTTTGTTTTAGGGCAATTTTGAGTGCAGGTCAAAAGTACATCGATAGATGATTTTGTGTGTATTTTTGTTAGACAAGCTTTCAGACTTTCTGTTTTGGTGTTTATTTTATACAGAGATAATTTTGGAAACTAAAATAATAATGTGTAAAATTTTAAATTCTAATCTTCTAATAATCATATCTTTAAGGTATATGCTCAATCAAACTCACTTGTGTAATTGAAAAGTTAAAATTCAGATTACTTACAATAAAAAGTATTTTTTATAAACCCAAACACATAACAGAACAGACGGAAACAGCTTATAAATATTAAGCAACGTAATACAAAATAGGCAAATAAAGTATTAAAATACAATGCGGTCGTTAAAGGCGGACATTACTACGCGACACCTGCGATTCAACACGAAAACAAAAAAAAAGCATCTCAACAAAAACTCATTGTACAATTAACGAAACATAATAGTCCTCCGAGAATTCACATCTACGTCGATACATTGAACCTTAAATTCGACAGACTTTAAGACAGACAGAGACAGAAACACTTAAGCTGTTGAATCCAATACGCGCGAAGGAGACGACTATAAGATTTGATAATGATAAAATGCCGTTTGAGGGTGGAGTTACTTACGACCAATTAAAAAGATATGTATTTAATGTTTGAACGGAAGTTTTCGGAGGATATAAGAGGGATTTGAAATTGAATTGGGGTGCACTCATCTGCTTCGGTTTTTAGGGATTTTCCTATTCGCCGTGTCGAGTGAGAACTTAAGTTAGGCTTTTAGTCCGCATGAAGGGTTATTTTTTCGAATCCGGTGTGTACAGCATTCGTGCTTAGCAACAGGGTGTTTGCTTATGTGCTTACAACATAGGTAGGCGTATTTTGTTTTTTTGTACAGGTCACGCTTTTCTGTTTCTAGGTGTGTTATGTTAGACGCAGTGCTTATAAACGTAGGCAGATTTTGAACTTATTTTAATAACTATGTTAGGGGACTTGTTGGTTAATTGTATTCAGCCTATATATCCTATTGAGGTAAATTCAATTAAAAGTTCGTTTCATTTGGTTCTTTTCAAATGGTGGCGCTTCGAGCATTACTCGTTCTATTTTTATAGAAGACCTCCACAAGCTTTTCCCTTAACAAAATCTGTCAGTAAGTAATAGTCACCATTATTATCACGTTCTTATATGTTACCACTCTAAATAACCATATAACAAAATAAGGATTCAAACATTAACAAAATCTTCTACCCCCATTATTCGCCGTATCACATACCAAACTCCCAGTCCAAGCCCGTGTTTTACCTAAAGCTACCTACCTATTTCCGAAATCAAAACGGCAGTGTAACACCGTACATAGTATTACAGCCTCCCAGTTAATGTGACCGGGTAATCAGAGGGACCTATAACAATAACGTTTAATGAACTAGAAAAACTAAAAATATATCATACTTCAACTATCCCAAGGAGTACGATAGGTGAGTAAATATTTTGATTATTACTTTTTCAAGTACCCACTTGCGTTTATTTTATTAGGTCCTTTTTTAACAAGAAGAGAATTGTACACGGTTTGTTTTTACCTTTCATTATTATGACAAGTTTAGCATTTGTAAGTAGGTATGTATTGTGTGTACATACCTACCTACTACAACCCAACCCACCCAGGTTGGGTTAAGTTTAAGCATTATAAGTAAAGATTTGAACTTATTCCCGACGTCTGATTAAGCTGAATTGTTTATACCTGCGTCTTTTAACCGACTTCAAAAAAAGGAGGAGGTTCAATCCGACTGCTTTTTATGTTTGTTGCGTTATAACTTTTAATAAAACTATTTAACAAATGTTTTGTTTAATTTGTCTTAACCTATTGCGACAACCCTACCAAAATAGGTAACAATTTTGCACGTTCTTAAGAAGCTTAGTCTCTGTTCCGTTTTTCTACTCATGTGCCCATACCATGTAATACACGTAAGGCTCATGTCCACATAGTGGCTGGGGAACCCAGCGTATATATCTGACATCTACACTAATATTATAAAGAGGAGAGATTTGTATGTATGTGTTAGTAACCAATAAAGTCAAAAAGTACTGGACGGTTTACTGAATTCTTTCACTTATGGGAAGCTATACTATCCATGAGTAACAGCCTATATTTTGTCTGGAAGGAAGTCCTTGGGACGCGGGTCCCGCGGGAAAACAGCCAGTACTTTATACAAGACAGAATCATCATCATCAGCTTTCTTACCGTACCACTGCTGGACACAGGCCTCGTCTCACACCGATTCCTTGAGATGATTCCTTTACCTTTAATCATTCAATGATGTCTAAGATATGCTTAGTATGATACAGATTAGTTATTCGTATTATGCGTATTCATCTCTCCGTGTGGTAGGCATGGCCCTCAGACCAATTAGAATAGACAATAGACCAACGCTAGGTTCAGGAATACTAGCGAAGCATAACACTCTATTAGTCAATAACAGTATGAAACACTGCCGATAATGGATTATTATAGTCACAAAGGGCTTTGTGCAGCGGATGTTAGTTAAATTATGGTGAAACACTACCTAATCTCATTTACTCGTTTGTGTCCGATCAAAATAGACTTCATACTTTGCGTGAATTCCCGGTAACATGAAAATTGCCATGTTGACTCTATTGGGATGTGCTCTTATTTATGAAATTTTATGAGAGAGCTCAAAAAATACTTATCATCAGAGTGAAAACGCTATTGCTTCAATTACATATTACAATTACATGTAGTACCGGAATTATAGAAACATGAATTCATAAATGTATTAAACAAAATATAGTTACAATTTCCAATAAAAAATCGAGAACAATACATGCGTCCTTCATACATCAAATGAAATCATCAATACTAGAATGAAAAAATATTTGAGTCGTTTATTGCTTTGTTACGGCTATATCGAAAATCTATCACCGATTTGTAAAATGTTTCAAATATTTTTGTTCATGTTTCGATTTATGTACAACAATTTTGCAATTTTATACGTAACCTTCTGACCCTCTTCTAACTTTGGCACTCGAAATTTTATTCACAAGAATAGACCCCACTTAAAACACTGCTTATTTGGATAAGTATACCTATGGTTATGTGGTTATATTTTTTTCCGCAATAGAAGCCGAGTGAATACCATTAAAACTTTGAGTCACGTTGATTTTCTATACAATATTTTTAAAAGTTTATTTTATAATTGTTGGAAGGGAAGCCGCAATGTGACTACGTTTAATATTCACGTGGCAGTGGTGAGGCGGAGGGTGGCTGGCGAAGGCAAGGAGGAATGAGGCGCGAGGAGGTGGCGGCCAAGACCTTCAACTAGCGGTGCTATTGACCTGCAAATGGATTTTGTAACGTCATGTGAACGTAATCGAGTGTTAACGAGTGCCTGTGTACGTTTTCGGTGTGCGCTCACGCCAATGCACAATATCGAGCTAGCCGCACTGGGCCTCACACCTCAGTACATTCTAACCGCGTGCAAACCCCAACTCGGGGTATCTGCGCACATTGTTCTAAATTGCTTTATCCTGGTCAGCTGGCTGTTAAGTGAATTCACATCCTGCATCACCGAGCAAATCTTGTCAATTGAATGTTATATAACAATCGCTGAAGAGAATAGAGGTCGAACAAATGTTTCCACTTTTGTGCGTTTGGCTCGGTAGAGTTTGGTGGAGTACTCGAGTGTAACAACTTTTCCTCTCAGCAGAGTTTGCGAGTGGCGACAACACAATGTAAGGCAGGACAATGGTGCAAATTTGGTGGCATCGTTCCTTCCGGCAATGCGCACAAGGTCTGGGTTGATCGGGTCGACGTCCTGCGCCCCGCGCCCGCCGCCACCCCCGCCCCCGCCAGCTGTCTCCGCCCGGTTATATTTAGACCGGATGGCGGAGTTCTCACTGAAACAGATTCTCCCCTCTGTTTGCATAACGCACCAAATTGTGTGACGGACTGACTCCTTTATTGCAAGACAATATGCACAGCTCCGGGTCACCTGCCAGTTTCAGTTTGGCTGCAATTGTATTAAGTTGATTGTCAAACTCATAGCCGATTAGGGCATAAAACATCTATACGGAAATTCTCAATTACCATGGCTTTATGACAACCACATGACACAATACATCACATTGAGGTACTTGTATTTAATCGTGATCGTAATCTTTACTACGATAGTAAATGAAATGGGCGATCCGTCCCAAAAAGGGCAATGTACAGTTAGGTGACTAATGCAGTGAGATGCAAACGAGTGTAGAGCTTGCACAGTTAAGCACACACCGCCGCCTGACATATCGATGCGATTCTCACCACTAACTAATGCCGGCATTATAGAAAGTAAATATGTCTCGACAGTAATGACTATGTTAATTTCACCACTCACGCACGTTAGTCGGCCTAAACGATACTTGAACACAAAAACAGAACCTTACTCAAACATTACCACGGACATGACGAAATTGTGAAATGTTGAAAATATTTGATGAGCTTGTTAAAGAATCTTAGATAACATCATGTCGATGATATATTTATCTATCGTGGCTAATCGTCAACATATTGTAACATGGTCTCCAAGTATTTCCAGTAAGTACTCGTTGTCAAGGAAAACATATTTATTCATAGCTTTATGGTCTGTTGACATCATTTTCATTATTATGTTGACAAGAATTCACTTTATTGCGAGACTTTTAATATTACGTCCTACATTCTAGATAACCGGTTTTTTTTAATTAAAAAGATTGTTATATTTATTCACCGGTTATAACTTGATTGTTGGACATTTGGACAATCATAATAACAAAAACACAAAATCATAGTCCGAAAATATAGTGTTGCTTCAAATTGGTAGAAAGATAAACGTAGAGTTCGCCAAAGCTAAAAACTAAACGTCAAAGCCAAAAACTAACAGCCAAATAACGAAACCTGTGCGTGCTATATAAAACGCAAAAAAAAAACAGTCATCGGTACCATAGAGGTATAGCCGTAAAATTTGTTCTCGCTCAAAGTTAAATGGAGCCATGACAGGCATCCCTTTGAGCTTTCAGAATCCAGTTGGTACCTAGCGTCCCTAGTGTGCACAATTTGTACCCTCTAATAGGTTTGTATCCATTGCCGATGCACACAGCACTGCATGCTCGTGTCCTAATTGGACTTTCAAATACCATGTGTGATTAAATGGACTTTCTCGCGCTTATTTGTAAATCCGAAGTTACCGTTATTCGAGAACACGTGGAAGACTGGGTCCTGAATGTGCAATCTGTATTTGCCTACATTTTAAATCACCTTTTGCATCAAGTCGGCGATCTACTGTAACCGGTGGCAACGCAGCTGCTATTTTAATTATAATAAAATGTTTAACTTACTGAATAATTATAATTAAACGGTCCGACTTTTCTCTGGTCCGAAATGAGTTAAATTGCATTGCAAATGGTAAAGAGAGTTTATTTAGTTTTTTCTGTTTTGTGGGATTGGTTGGAGCGTCTGTAAATTACAAACGTTCCCGACGTTGGGAGGAAAAGAGTTTATATTTTTTCATAAAATGTAAGGTAAAAGGATTAGTTGCAAAATTGCCATCGCACTGGTAACTCAGAAGTATCCTGTTAACAGTCATAATTTAGGGCAGTACAGTACTGCAGTAATTCAAATCTTGAGGGAATAACTTTTCATTTCAATTGGTTTACGAATGTCAATTAGTAGTCGTCTCAATATTTAGAACTCACCCGCTATAATTTGATGCTTATCGGAGCTGCATTTTAAACAATAGGATCTGAAACAAACAAAAGTATTGTAAGAGCTGGAAATCCCACAAAAATAACGAGAGCCAGCCCTCGAATATTAATAAAAATACGTTTTCACTCGGTGATGGAATTACTGCTGGCATTTCGTTTGTCCTTTTACCATCCATTCGTAAATAAAACAGGCCCAAACAAAAATAATAAATCCGTAAAACTGCGATACGCCCGGAGTGCTCGGTGACTCGGCGTCGCTCAAAACATATCAAAAGGCTTTTAACAGGAACACAAAAACACCAATAGCGGTGATAGTGTGCGAATGTGAAAACGAAAAGTTAAAATGGGAGACCACAAACCCTATAAAATCGCTTTCATCTAAATCCACTGAAGACTAGTGCAAAACGTAGTACCTAACTGTATAAGTAGAAAACATTATGTTAATAAATGGTATTCTGGCTGTAATGTGACTTTATTTATCGAAATGTTTATTCTGAAGGTCGAAAAACAGTGCAGAATCCGTTAGATGATAACCGTTTGGCTAGCTTGAAACATCTGCATGTATTAGTTTTATCCTTTGTAATGAGGTCTCGTTTATCAGAGCCGGTTCACAATTTAGATCCGAGGTCGTTTCGTTAAACGGAAATGCCATACCTACACAGCCTGCGCCCGCGAATATGTAGATATTGCACATAAATCCACTGCCTACTATGATTGCCTACCAGTATTAACTGTTTATGATTTATCACAAATATTTTAAGACATGCTAGAAGAAGAAAACGTGGTGCCTCTTATTGTAAGAGCTTGAACTTTTAATTCTGTGTAACAGATATTTTAAGCCTTCTCAGTTTCTCGTTTCTTTAGTTAATTCGTCTAATTGTCCACGATTTATTTCAACACTAACCATTAAATAAAAAGATACAGAAACATTAAAACCAATTGTTTTAGCAATAACATTAGTCTCACGTAGTTTTGCAAACTGTTTCAGATTGATCGTCAATTTGTCATGGTCTTGTTACAATTTGAGAATCTAAAGTAATTTGCCTCTTGCTTCCCAGAGCTCCGATTCGGTCTTTATGGTAAATTAAAACGTTAAAACGAGCTGTAGGTAGATAGTTTTAACACCTGAAAACTAACGATAAGCCCAACTTTCACTGATTTATATTATCAGATAAGATGCAAGAAGGAAATTAATTTATATAGACATAGAGTGAGTGTGCCCACAATAAACGACTTGTGTAACATTGAGGATTCGTGAATGTGGGTAGTTAGTGAAAGACACAATAGAACCAGCGTGTCACGGACGGAGGACACTTCTACGGAACCCACGAGGCACCGACACAAACGAGTTACATTTAAACGGTATGGCACTTGACCTACTTGATTGTTCAGACTAAAAAGTTCAAAAAACGTGAGGAATTTGACAATAGCTTTTGACTTATAATTTTTTTGTGTTGAATATGTCGTTTCACAATTAAATTCATGGATTCCTTCACTTCTTTTCCTTTTTCTTAGCGAATACACGGCAATCGATGTTTTTGAAGACCCATTTCGCCACACACGGCATTTCACTTTAGGCGACTTTTTGCAACTGTAGATGACAAGTTCCTAGCACTACTATAATTGAAATCGAAGGTAGTCAGTCGCGAGTGTAATTACGTGCTCTACTGAATTATTCTGCATTGAACTGGACTGTTCGGACTGTGTGGCACGCTGCAACTGGCATGCAATCCCGATTGCTAATTTGCAACTTCGATATTAAGCTCACTAGGCATGGACTACGTAATTAGACTGTTTATTGGAACTGTGAGTTTAAGTAATGAGATATCATGGTTGGACATTGAGCTGAGGTCTATCTGTATATTCCATGGCCTTCCAAGGTTTATGGTCAACAGGTGGAATATGAAATATATTTTACATAGTATTTTATGTAAGACTGTTAACAAAACATGACTTATAAATAAAGTTATCTAAGTTAACTTATGGTAAGTCGGATCATCATCATGCCATCCATTTTAGTGAAATAAATACGTATTTATCCATCCACCACAAGCTTCTATCTAAAACACCCAATCAAGCGTAGCGGCTTCTAATTTGAAAATAACCAGGTAGGTTCCATTTTTAGGTATTTTTTTCGCAAAACAGTTAACCCTTGGAAATCAGGGCAGCATATCAGCGTGGGCAGTCAATCCGATAGCTGATAGACCTATCGGATATTGACACCACTCCACGTAGGAGTAAGTTGCAACACAGCTATAAGATAGTTGAGGCACTATGTTTTATTAACTTCGTAATCGGGAAATGCGTAGGTTATTTACCGCCCACCCTTTACGAAACTTGCTGCCAGTTTTAGGGTTCTGTACACAGAGGGTAAAACGGGACCCTATTACTAAGACTTCGTTGTCTGTCTGTCTCCTCGCAGTATCTCAAAAACCGTGATAGCTAGAAAGCTGAAAGGAGAAACTTAAAATCCATACAAATTTGGGCCTGGAATGTACAAGGCTGGAATTTGGCCATAAGTTAGAGTATTTGCGAAGGTTTCAAGAGCCTGAATATCACGTCTCCCAGCAATGGCCAAATTGTTAAAATCAGACAATGTTATATTTAGGTTATGTTTGCTTTCAATGTTCCCGGTATATGTTGTATTTTGTATAACTAGATGGCGTTGCCGCATTTAAAAGCGAGCTATGGTTTCGTTACAAGGAATAGTATATATACATTTTGTAAATAGTGCAAAAAATTCAGCCTCTCGGCTGAACCGCGAGATACCCTACCTAAAAAAAAATGCATAAAATATACAGGATAAAGGATTTTTTTTTCATATACGACTATTTCCCTATGTAGAGTATTGTCTGGCGGGACCCGAACAAGAGACCCTGACTTCAGAATTCAGATTTACGTGGTTGATCTTACTGAAAACCTCAACTAAAAACTGTGTTTATTGAAGGCCTAGCCAGCATGCGTTGTTAATTAATAGTGGATTTGATATAATCTGAAATTGCAATAAAATATTAAAGTAAAACACATTATTACGAATGGTTCGACAACCATCTTCTTTTTTAACATTATTATGAATAATAAAAGAGAACTTATTCATTAATATAAGGAGCACCATAACTGACATTACATCTGTCATGTTGACCACTTGACATTTACATTTAGTAAGAATTTTTATGTAAAGAAATCGAATTATTTTATATACTTGGCCATTGCTAATAAGATTAAGATTAAAATTATATAAATAACGGAAAATAGACGATTATTTTGGTACATATCTCATTCTTGTACAGGTAAAATGATTTTCAGGCCCAGAATTAGATATCTCCTTTTCACAAATTATGTGTTTCCGTTGCCGCTATAACAATAAATTCATTTTTTTAATGTTAAATCGGGTCCCCATACAATAAATGTGTGAAACCGCAAATTAATTAGTTTGTATTTTGGCTAGTTGTAGATAATATAATAAATACGTTAATTTTTCATAGATAATGGTACGGAACCCTTCGTGCGCGAGTGTTGTTTACTGTTATTTAAGTCTTCTGAAAAGAATGGCGTCTAAGTAAGTACAGAGGACAGCTGGTCAACCTAACCAAATCTGTCAAATTTTACCAAGATTTACTTTTCACAAATGTGATAAGGTTAAAATCTATTGATAAAAAATTACAGATTGTGGTGGGTTGATGTGCTGGCTGGCATCTGTACCTATGCAGAGTTTTCAGTTGATATTAATTGCGGAAGATCATTTGTTTGACTTTAGTGAATAATTCCCTATTTCTTAGAAGTGATAACAACATTATCTTAGTGGTTAGTATAAAAACAAAGAAACATAGTCACATAGTGTTGCGAGCTATTGTGAAACTAAATTAAATATAGTACAGACGATAGAACATCAGGTTGCCACAATCTTTCAAATGTCTGCAATAGATTTTCAACATTATCATAATGGCGGAAAGTTCATGTTCGATTGGTAAAATTTCACAGATTCGGCTTGGACGAAATTTAAATAACCTACGATTATGCCCATGCCCATGTGGCCTTTAAGAAAAACACAAGATGTTTGCAAAACTAACAATGACTTTGCAACAAAAAACGTGCCATCTTCAAACTAGGTCAAGTTAACTTAAAACGAGGATATAATATAAGCCAAGCTGTGGAAACATCCGTCATGTAAAAAATCTACGTATAAGGAAAAAAAATCCAACTGACTCGTTCACGAGATTGTAATAGGTACAGCGACTTCAGCCTAATCTATCGAATTCTTCATTAGCTTTTCAACCTTATCACAATAATGGAAGGTTTATATTCGATTGGTAAAGACTGATTCGGGTAAGTTAACCTCCTGGATTTAAGTATTTTGACTTTTGCGATAATTTTACGCCATAATATTGATAGTTATACAGAAGGTAGTAAACGTAATATGTATGTACGTATGTTAGGTTTGCAGTTTGCACGCAATACTAATAATAATATGGACGCAAAATAAACGGGCGATGTAAATTCTGATCACGCCTTTATTTGCATTATGATAGTCGGCACGGCTCAGATACAGTAATAGATAACTTTAACTCTAGGGTTCTGTATGTATTTTATGAGAACCTCTCGTAAATATTGTTTTAAAAGTAATAAGTGCAGTTATTATTATTTAAATCCCNTTATTTACCGCCCACCCTTTACGAAACTTGCTGCCAGTTTTAGGGTTCTGTACACAGAGGGTAAAACGGGACCCTATTACTAAGACTTCGTTGTCTGTCTGTCTCCTCGCAGTATCTCAAAAACCGTGATAGCTAGAAAGCTGAAAGGAGAAACTTAAAATCCATACAAATTTGGGCCTGGAATGTACAAGGCTGGAATTTGGCCATAAGTTAGAGTATTTGCGAAGGTTTCAAGAGCCTGAATATCACGTCTCCCAGCAATGGCCAAATTGTTAAAATCAGACAATGTTATATTTAGGTTATGTTTGCTTTCAATGTTCCCGGTATATGTTGTATTTTGTATAACTAGATGGCGTTGCCGCATTTAAAAGCGAGCTATGGTTTCGTTACAAGGAATAGTATATATACATTTTGTAAATAGTGCAAAAAATTCAGCCTCTCGGCTGAACCGCGAGATACCCTACCTAAAAAAAAATGCATAAAATATACAGGATAAAGGATTTTTTTTTCATATACGACTATTTCCCTATGTAGAGTATTGTCTGGCGGGACCCGAACAAGAGACCCTGACTTCAGAATTCAGATTTACGTGGTTGATCTTACTGAAAACCTCAACTAAAAACTGTGTTTATTGAAGGCCTAGCCAGCATGCGTTGTTAATTAATAGTGGATTTGATATAATCTGAAATTGCAATAAAATATTAAAGTAAAACACATTATTACGAATGGTTCGACAACCATCTTCTTTTTTAACATTATTATGAATAATAAAAGAGAACTTATTCATTAATATAAGGAGCACCATAACTGACATTACATCTGTCATGTTGACCACTTGACATTTACATTTAGTAAGAATTTTTATGTAAAGAAATCGAATTATTTTATATACTTGGCCATTGCTAATAAGATTAAGATTAAAATTATATAAATAACGGAAAATAGACGATTATTTTGGTACATATCTCATTCTTGTACAGGTAAAATGATTTTCAGGCCCAGAATTAGATATCTCCTTTTCACAAATTATGTGTTTCCGTTGCCGCTATAACAATAAATTCATTTTTTTAATGTTAAATCGGGTCCCCATACAATAAATGTGTGAAACCGCAAATTAATTAGTTTGTATTTTGGCTAGTTGTAGATAATATAATAAATACGTTAATTTTTCATAGATAATGGTACGGAACCCTTCGTGCGCGAGTGTTGTTTACTGTTATTTAAGTCTTCTGAAAAGAATGGCGTCTAAGTAAGTACAGAGGACAGCTGGTCAACCTAACCAAATCTGTCAAATTTTACCAAGATTTACTTTTCACAAATGTGATAAGGTTAAAATCTATTGATAAAAAATTACAGATTGTGGTGGGTTGATGTGCTGGCTGGCATCTGTACCTATGCAGAGTTTTCAGTTGATATTAATTGCGGAAGATCATTTGTTTGACTTTAGTGAATAATTCCCTATTTCTTAGAAGTGATAACAACATTATCTTAGTGGTTAGTATAAAAACAAAGAAACATAGTCACATAGTGTTGCGAGCTATTGTGAAACTAAATTAAATATAGTACAGACGATAGAACATCAGGTTGCCACAATCTTTCAAATGTCTGCAATAGATTTTCAACATTATCATAATGGCGGAAAGTTCATGTTCGATTGGTAAAATTTCACAGATTCGGCTTGGACGAAATTTAAATAACCTACGATTATGCCCATGCCCATGTGGCCTTTAAGAAAAACACAAGATGTTTGCAAAACTAACAATGACTTTGCAACAAAAAACGTGCCATCTTCAAACTAGGTCAAGTTAACTTAAAACGAGGATATAATATAAGCCAAGCTGTGGAAACATCCGTCATGTAAAAAATCTACGTATAAGGAAAAAAAATCCAACTGACTCGTTCACGAGATTGTAATAGGTACAGCGACTTCAGCCTAATCTATCGAATTCTTCATTAGCTTTTCAACCTTATCACAATAATGGAAGGTTTATATTCGATTGGTAAAGACTGATTCGGGTAAGTTAACCTCCTGGATTTAAGTATTTTGACTTTTGCGATAATTTTACGCCATAATATTGATAGTTATACAGAAGGTAGTAAACGTAATATGTATGTACGTATGTTAGGTTTGCAGTTTGCACGCAATACTAATAATAATATGGACGCAAAATAAACGGGCGATGTAAATTCTGATCACGCCTTTATTTGCATTATGATAGTCGGCACGGCTCAGATACAGTAATAGATAACTTTAACTCTAGGGTTCTGTATGTATTTTATGAGAACCTCTCGTAAATATTGTTTTAAAAGTAATAAGTGCAGTTATTATTATTTAAATCCCTATCCCTACTAATATTATAAATGCGAAAGTAACTCTGTCTGTCTGTTACGTTTTCACGCCTAAACCAGTGAGCCGATTTCGATGAAATTTGGTACAGAGATAGAATAGGCCCTGAGGAACAACATAGGCTTTTTATCCGGGTACGGGAAATAGTTCCCTCGGGTAGCGGGCGAAGCCGCTGGCAGAAGCTAGTATAGTATAACGTAACATAGTCATCAAGCATATCTACTTGGCGGTAAAATAGTGTAAGAGTCTATTGAGAATTTCTTGTCTTACATGCGTAAAATAGTAATGGTAATTTTCATGCCAGTTCATACTGTAGAGTCAAAAGTGCTGAATTCCAAGTCGGGCCTTAAAATCTGTAAAATGTCTACATACTTGTTACTTCGTTCCAAACAAGCGTCCATAAAACCCAATTTAAAACTGCCCACTTTTGATAGCCGTCATAGATATTATTGTGTAAAAACTATTTACGTATGTAGGCCTTTACGGTACTGTTTCTCAGAATGTATAACCACTATGCAACCTTCGAGATCACACGGCCGAGCTATACACGGCGTCCTGACAACCCAGCAACTTACAAACTTCTAATAATAGTAATTGTTCAAAGAAATATTACAGCATTTACTCTATTTATGTTTATAGCATTGAGTGTAAATAAGATGACGTCAGCCATCATTGTTTTCAAACCAGCTCTGAGTAATGTTTTGGTTCTTACCTGTTTCATCTCGATGTTTTGAAATAGTGTGACAAGCGGAACGCCAATTTATTTGTCATCACGTCTATCTGGATTGATGTGTAACATAACTGTGTACCACACGTCTGCATGAATCAATTTCAACAAGCACTTACCGGTTTCAATAGGGCTCACGAACGATTGAAAAGAGAAATAATTAAAAACAGAAATGGTTTGCTCTTTTTCATTATTGTTTTCGTTCATTTCGTTATTTCTGTTAAATTGAATAGTTTTCTATAGTTCTAGTGTGTAGTGTGTAGATTCTTTTAGGAGCAAATAATACAGGAGGTGCTTCAAGTCAATCACGGCCGTATCGCAGACTAGCTACGTACCAAATGTGGTCAATGGACTGTTAATGTGCGGATTAAAGTTATCTTAGATTTAAGAAGTACCTAGTATAAAGAATAACAGTTACAATGACATCAACAAGGAAGCAAATCTCTCTTTATCTTTAATACCTTCTTCCTCCCAGCACCACATAGGAAGCGTTTTTGGGACTGTCTCATGTAATTTTGACGTTCGGGATAAGCTGTTACTCGCTGTTATTCAGCGTTTTGATTTTGAAACCAAGAAAATAACAGAAAATAATAAATAACATTCAATAAGGATTACGAAGGACAATAAGGAAGTAGAAAACATAATACGAACAATATGGATTTAAATATAGGTTTAATCATCTAAAACCCGAGCTACGACTAGAGAGAAAAACCGGTAACTTTCAATGAAACGTCCCGAAAATTAAATGCAGAAATACACTTCTCAATATGTAAACTGAAACAATGCAGTAATTCGTGCGGTATATTTATGCACGTAGGTACTTGTACTCATTAAGCGACAAATGTACCGTAACTGGCAGCGCATACGCTGGCCAATGAAAATTGAAATGAGGCAAAGAGCGCGGCGCGCTATGACTGTCATTCTAGAATTATGTGCTCACACAACGTTAAAATTTACCTAAATTACTGCTATTTTTGGGTTGAAATATTGAAAATTCTTGCAGTCATAAGACTTGAAGAAAAACCTTTGTCCATGTAGGTTTCTAGAGGTGTAGCCCCGTAGCCCGAACTGTTCGCGACTTCAACATGAGAGGTTTGCACTAAATCGAGCTTCTTTGGAAATGCATAAAAATACTCGTGTATTATTAACCAATCTCTCAAAAAGGAGGAGGTTCTCAATTCTGATGTTTGTATTTTATTAAAGAAGCAAATCTCGCGACGAGTCAGAAATGTAAGTAGTTTCTGCCTTTTGGACAATTACCGGGCCCCGGCGCCGGCGCGTGCAGAGACCCCGAGTACGTAATTAAAGTAGTTATACGATTATTTCGAGTGTGTCGTCCTTGTAACGAATACTAGCTCGATGAATCAATTGAGAGCTCGCGATTATCACCATTCAGTAACACTGATGTCGCTTGCAAGCATTCAGGCGCCAACCATTTAAAATGGAAAATTACTTCTCGCCACGTCTCGATTTAAACAGCAAGTTTCATAAACATACGAACAGTTACGCAATAGTTCAAAAGTTAAATAGAATGGGAAGTATGAAATCGATTAGCATAAACGTGTATATCCGACTTCCCGATAAGTTGGTACATTCGATAACATATGTGATAATATTATAGACGGTTATTATATGCGAGTCTAGGCACGTGTTGTTGGGCCCCGAAACCACCGGAAGGATGTCCCGGGAGTGTGCGCGTGAGTGGCGTACGAAGCTTTGTATAAAACAGTTTGACACGCGACGCTTATGTGGATAAGTATTAGCCATTAATATGTTCTTCCAGTGTCAAGTAACTGGATTCGATGACACATCAGGTTACAATAAAATTATTTGCACGATGAACAATCAAAATTGCTTTAGTTCTCGCAAAACTTATACCTTCACGGAACATTGTGCGAGTCGCAAAAACCATTTTTAGGTTTCAGCGGTTAGTAGAGGTTATGGGCTAGTTAATACGCGTAATTTTGTAAGGAATAATATACATATACAAGAGCCAACAATCTTTCTACTTAATAAAACAAAGTCGGCTTTGTTTGATCAGAAAAGCTACAAGAAGTGCAAACCATAAAAAATATGAATTTAAAAGTCATTAACTACCTAGTGGTTCTATCTTGCCTCAGTGAAAGTAAAAGACGTTCAATAAATGAGCTGCGTGACGCTGATCTTTGATAGTTGTTACTGGTAGTCAGAGAACAGTAGTCTGCCAGCCAGTGACAAATGTGTGTCGTGTTCCCCAAGCAACTGGGTTGAGGAAGTCTGATAAGTGGTAGCTCCAAGTAAAATACTGGAACTGGTTGAGTATCTGCATCATAGTATAACAGTTGAAGACACTCTCGTTTTGAATATTCATTAGAGTTGTAAGGTCCCATTTCTAACTTATATTGAACCTACTTCAAAATCTACTTTACAAGTAACGTAAAAGCTTGATGTTGATACGTCAATCTTTTGAGAACTGCAAGTAATTTCAATTTTTGTAAATTATGTATGATCGATATCTGCATAGTCTGGAAGCCATATTTTATAAACCGTGTAACTCTTCGTTACGGCCCAAAATGGTGGACAATCACCAATCAGATTGGACAATACTGTGAATTGGTGCGTGATTTTAAATGCAAAAGAGCTGACGTGATGACCCTTTTGTTTAAAAATATGCTATGCGTTTAAGCCGATTTGCAAATATTATGAGAACATTGTATTTTATATGCGATTTAGGTGCTAGCGGCTTTTCACATGAACTTAATATTATTGAGCTTTGTTGTATCAAAAGCCATCTACTTGGACTGCCTGGGTTCAACGACTATGTCTAGACTAATAGCGTTCGTGCTGGGTTCACATGATAAAGCTAAATGGGGCGCCCTAAATCGCAAGACTTCTGTCTTTCAACGTGGTTCAATTTGTCAGATCTGACCTTAGATACCGAACCGGAATATTGGCTACGTTTAACAGAAGGTATTAAGGTTTCTTTAATATAAGTATTGACTTCCTATATTGAATCGGATACTGACCCACTACTTCAAATATAGTTTACAATATCTGTTTAGTTGAGATACGTCCATGCTTTATGCAGATGTAGTTTGGAAAGTATCAAACATAATACATCTGCCTGGTCGGAGTGTTATTGTTATGATAATACTGGCGATTTCATCTGACTCGCCATAACTTGGCCGAGACATCTTGAAAGGGAATCGAGCCCGTACGGAAAATATTCTTTTAATATTTGGAGGTGCGGAATGCATCGTAGGTAGATGCGCAAGTACTGTGTGGCGTAGATAAATTATTTTATTAGATGCGGCCACACGCAGGCGGTTCGGCGAACCCACTCAACGAGCGTCGTCGTCGCCGTCTCACGAGCATAAACCTCTAACATGACGTCTTCTAACATATTGTTAGTAACTGAATCGCGTATCAAATCAACACAACTTATTATAAAAAAGTCTATCAAACTTTTTTATAATATCCGAAAGGATTTCATGCTGTTTTCACGAATACAAAAAGTTCGCCAACATCTAAGGTGTTTTTCTTAATTACATCATCCCAACCATGTCCAGACAATCAGGACGACTGCGAAATATGTGCTAATTCAATCTTTCAAATATTATCATTAAATCACCATTTACGAAACGCACGGGAAGAAATACTCCACTGGGTAGGAATTTGAGTTTTATGTGTTCCAACTACAAATTGTTCTTATGGCTTCAGTACAAAACTCTTTGGTACTTATCATCTGAGCTATTTCGAAAAGATTTCTACGCTGACACAGTCCCAATCAATGTAGCACATGGTACATGCCATAGATATAAGCGTCGAGACCCAACACGGTCGATGTGAGATCGTGATAAAGCATGTTTTCATGAAACATAGATACATTATATCTCATGCATATCACATACATGCAGATGGTCAGTGACGTGACTAAATTAGGAAGGCACAATACTTGGGTCTTTCACTGTACAGATGCCACCACATCAACCTATCTCAATCTGTGAAAGTTCTTCAATAGATTTTCAACCTTATCACGATGGTGGAAGGTCAATGTTGGATTGGTAAATTTTACAGATTTGGGTCACCTGCTGGCGTCTGCACGCATGACCGTTGCATTGGTAACACCTTAAGTACCAAGTTGGTTAGTCTTGATTGGTTTTAGCAGAAATTATATCTAATCGGTCTAGAAATTTCAATTGACGAAGAAAAATAATCATCCCGCGAAAGTTGAGTATTTTTTACAGAAAATAATTCATGGAAAAAATATAATCCAATCCATAGTAGGTATTAAGCCTAAGAGAGAAGATGGTATGGCGTGATCAGGTGAACTTTATAATTATGATGCTTTATAAATTATTGAATAGGAGTTCAGTTTAAACACAGTTAAGTGTTAAAAATATAATACATCGTTGAACTGTTAATTAAAAGCAGTAAAGCAAAGTCATAGTGACAGGGTAGTTTCTATCAGGCAGAACTTTCAAATTCCAAAACCTTGGTAGTAAAAAACAAGCTTGCCAAAAAACTAGATCAACAAAACATAGTAATAAAGTCACAATAACCTTTTTACGGATGTTTTATCAGCAAACCAATTTCGATTTCAAACTAATTAAATAAAAAATGGTATACTTAAAATCAAAAGTGTTACGAATCCGTTTTTGATTAACACCATTTTAATAGTGATTAAATTTAATAGTGCACCAGTTGCGAAGTGTATCATTTGAGCATGGTGTAGGTACCTACAAGTTGCGAAGTGTACCAAATGCGTCAAACCCCTACCGTGCCCCCAGATTTAGCCTAGGGCAACATTATACACCTGGAGTATAAGATGACGAGCTTCCCAGCTAGCGGGATAAACTGCCCTTATAACTTGTACTTGTTTAACTTTCTGTCAAGCAAGTCCATTGGCGCCAGCGAGGCCCCAGAGCGGGTCCTCCCACGCCCTCTGGTGCATTACCTAAACGACTGCACTGCCCACATGGCACGACGAACTTCGACGTATCAAACATACACGAAATCCAATCTTGTTTTCTAAGTAACCCTGTATGCATACAACAGCAGGTCACGGTACCCGAATCTGGCAAATTTTACCAGTCAAACAGTAACCTACCTCTATTGTGATGAGGTTACAAATCTATTGCAGAAATTTGACAAACTGTGGTAATTTGATGTGCTGTTGTCTGTACATCAATAACAATGTCTTGTCTTTGTTAACCGACTTCAAAAAAGGAGATTCTCAATTCTATCTCCTAAATGTTTTCTATTCTAACCGATCATTTTTTAAAACAGATTGGTTTGCAGTGTCAACTTGCATGAACGAATTCATCGATTAAACGAATTTCCCTGCCCGTTGCCATGTGCATTGCGCATATCGAACTATACATATACACATGATTAGCAACAGTTTAAAATATTCAAAATGTAAATCAGTTATGAATGCCCACAATTGCGTAATTAATACCATTAGAGGGGAACAATCATATGTTTTGCTAGATGCACAAATGAATGAGTCTTTTAGTACTAGGTACAAGCTGTTTCCCCGCGGTTTCACCCGTGTCCCGGGAGAATTTCCTCCCGCACCCGAACAAAATATAGCCTATGTTACTCGGGGATAGTCGAGCTACCCAAAAGTGAACGAATTTTTCATATCGATTCAGTAGTTTCGAAGCCTGTAGGGCTGAAACAAACAAAAACAACAGTTCACTTGAGAAACGCCCCTTTTTTTTATGTTGTATTTATAAATGAATAAATCGTTAACTAGCAGGGGAGTTAAATCTCTTACACGGACATAATTAGCGTGAAAATAGATTGAATACTAGAAAAGGATAAGAGATTGTTTACTTGTTTCCTTATTTACACACATTCCCTCGGGCACAGATTTCTAATTGTCTCCAGTAACGAGAGAAACAGACGGCAATTAGATAGCTATAAATATTTCCTAGAACAATCAGACAATAATTATCTTCTTTTTCTATTTGTATAATTTTAATTGCTGGACAAATAACAGTAAACAATGGCTTGTGACATAACATGTTTATTCAGTAGCAGTAATGCTATCTTGTTGCTAACGGCCGTTCCCAATATTTGATCTATCTGTCGTTTTGCTTACTAAAGATAGGCTTCTACTTATGTAATTTTATGTCTAGTTAGCAAATCAATACATAGATAGAATATTGGGATTAGCCGTAAATTATTTCTGTAGAATGCTTCCTAGACCTATTGTTTGTTAAATAATTATCTAAAACATATTTTTGTTAATTACTTTCGTATAAAATGTAATTAAAGTAAGTTATTGTTACCCTTGTAGTATTGCATCCCGAGGCCCGAGCTCGCGTTCTGAAGTATAGAATAGCCATAATCGCAGAATTTTCAGTTTGACTCCTTTGTTTCAAATAAAATTGGGTATCTACTACTAATATGAGGACTGGGTTTTGACTCTTAAAGAATCTGAACTAATTCAGAAAAAAATCTTATAGGTACATTATTTTCTACTGAAGTACACCCACCGTCATTTCCTCTTGCCATATCTCTGAAAACAGCCGTTTATTTCAATCGGACAGTTAATAAAGCAATTACTTTCATTATTCGATGTGTTTATTGATAAAAGTTGCGAAATGAACACTTTGTACGTATCTATACACCTTTCATTAGTTTACTACTCGGCGACCGGTTTCATACAACATTATTACCGATATGATCAAAATTCAATCGATACGATAAATTATTTACGGGCTTCATTTAAAATTTCAGTTCCGCTATCGAATGAAAATGAAATTCGTAACGAGATACCTATACGAGGTATGATAGATGATGTCTCATTATGGAATTCAGATCCATGAAATTGAGTTCGAAAAGTGATGCTATTTTCGCTTTTATCGACATTTCATGTAGCAATGTACGATGACTCTCGTTACTAACAACAAGAATAGTGTTGTATTGTTGATTGTCTTTCTACAGAATAACTTAAAACAATCGAAAGTCCATCTCAGAGCAATTTCACATCTATTGACATTTAATAAATATTGAATCCATACAGCAGTCAATTGTTTTTATATCATAGTACTCTAAATAGAGAACAATATAACATTCTCGTGGGAGTTGTGATTGTTTTCCATTGACTATCTCCGTGTTATTTGCTAGATATCTAGGAGAAATACTTATTCATCGTTTTAATCATAATTTTAGCTAATTGCCGTCCGCTGCTGAACGTAAGCCTCTTTAAATGAGCGCCAACAATTCAGATCTTAAGCAGCCCGCATCCACGCACCGTCGCCACCTTCTTCAAACCTTTGGTGCACTGTCCGTCCGTAGCAGACATGGCCGGCCCACTTCCACTTCAGCATTCTAATTCTGCGGGCAATATCCTTCTGTGGTGGATGACTTATGCAGTTGTGAATTTTATTTGCCAGAGAAACTCCGAGCCGTCAAAAGAGCCATGCAAACCATTGCACGCTGAGCGACTTAGAACTTATGGACAACTCCTACTGTGAGAGTCCAAGTCCACATTTCAGGTCCATAGGTCATCGCATGGAGAACGCACTGGTAAATTAGCTCTGAATGAAGTCTGGTCGTGAAGGGTTCTGCGGTCGAGGATTTAAATATTCTACACAGCTTCGCGAAAGCTGCCCAATTGGAATTGGAATGGAATAAAATGTAAGGTCAGTGGGGGCAAGATGAAAAACGGGGTAACACAAAATGTCATCCATAACTCCAGATTTAGTGCAGATTTTGCAGTGATAGCAACATTATTAGAATCGCCATTTTGTTACGCCAAACTTTCTCATTCAGCGTTTGCCATTTCGAGTGATTGGTCGTGTTAAAAACTTAAATACCCGAGTCGTGACTTTTACGAAGTTAAATCGAGTTTTTTGAACTTTATTTGACAGTATTTTTTTAAATTCATATTTAAGCTGTAGTGAAAAGTTTGGGAACCTCTTCTTCAATCTTTCCCCGGTGGGGTAAGATTGAAATATACAAAACAAATAATTCGTTTTATCTTTGTTATGCCAAGGCATTTTGACACTACTGGTAGTTCCGAGTATTCTAGGCACTTCAAAATAAAGACTAGTGAGCATCAACAGCGTCAGATATTCATTTGAACGATTTTAGAAACTATTTCGGTCTTTCCCCATCACCTTTTTGTCTTTCCCCTAGACATATTTTCGTAATAACAACATTTAACTTATTTTTTTTCTGCTTTCGAATAGATTTAATAGGAAGGTATTAATATGATACAAAAATATATTATCTAGATGATGGGACCTTGGGAGGTGATGTAGAGACTGTGTTTCAGGATCGGTTCTACACGTCTTCAAACACAACACTGCTCATCTCAT